>JACEGR010001392.1:0-171076 GCA_014170235.1 Listronotus bonariensis | reverse complement strand
AGAAAACATGCAAAAACTACTGTAACAATCGGCACTAAAAAATTATGACAAAAACGTTTTCAATGTAGGTAGGTGCTTACCTCTGGCGCAGCAAACAATCAATTTTTACTAGAATGATGAAACGCAGACGATTTGGTTTAGGTTTTCAATTAATTTTATTCGTTTTTGTGATATTTGATTTTTGAAAAATGCAGGGGTAAAATTAAATTAATTACTCAACACTTTTAACACTTTAAACTTTAAAATGTGCAACAAGATTAGAAAAAGTCTGCCATATCATACGTAGGTCAAATCAAGATCAAATATTGTACAGGGTGATCAAAAAATAATTTCAATTTTTCAGAAAATCAAATAGGCCATATCTCTCTTATTTTAAATGGAACACCCTGTATTTTTTACGTCACATGATGACAAATAAAATACTCTTTTCAAATGGTGTATAGGTTGCCTATACCTATCTTTTGTGCTTTTTTAGTAAAATCTGTTTTTACAAATTTTTAGTCCAAATGTTTATTTAAATTAAAGTTGGCTGTGACATAGCAGCCATTAATATTTTTCTTAAGAAAATAACAACGACCATTTATTGATTACTAGTGTTTTAGTCAGTTTAAAAGAAATTTCAATGATTTTAAATAAAAACCCTTCATTCTACAACAACAAGATGATATAATACTGGTAGGATGTGAAAAAAATGGTTTACTTTAGTCTAGAGTTAATCCTGAAAAATATTCCAGGAGAAACCATCTGATAACCTTCTAATAGTTGCTTTAAAAAAATTTGACACAGTGATTATGGATAATGGAAGAAACGAGTTATAGGTCACAGAATGTCGTCATAACTGACCAGAGGCGTTATTAGGATTGTTTAAAAACACAAGTTTTATCATTACCACATTCAGCTGAAATAAGTGTTATTGGAAGTAGCATTATAAGCAACTAATGAATTTTTTCATGTGAATTTTAAAAATAGTGGCAAGATAATACAAAATCTTTTAATTTTGTGCTTTTTTTCCAACAAATTTACATTTTGCAATAACGGCTAGTAAATAGGCAGCAGCTATATCTGCGCGCCTACTTACGTTTAAATGAACATTTGAGATAAATAATGTTAAAACGGAATTTACTTAAAAGTATAAAAGACTAAGTTATAGGCAACCTATACACCGTTTGAAAGAGCATTTGGTTTGTCATCATGTGAGGTGTAAAAAATACAGGGTGTTCCATTTTAAAATAAAGAGATATTACAATTGACTCTAAAAACTTGAGGTTATTTTTGATCACCCTGTGATAATCTATAGATCTCGATATGACCTACTGTGATGACTAGGACGTTTTCTAATCTTGTAACAAGTGCAAAGTTTAAGGAGTTATATTGTTAAAATAAAATTGAATTTTAATTTGCACCCTGCATTTTGAAAAAAATCAAATATCACAAAAACGAATAAAAATTAGGCACTTAATACTATTAACAAACTTGAGTTATTTTTATGTAGAATCTAAAACCGTCAGAAATATAGGGCGTTCCAGCAAAAAAATACCGGCGATACGTCACACTTTGAACATCCTGTATGTACCCCATGGTTAGCCAGCTACAGACCGTGTCGAATATGGTGGGCCACCCTGTTAATTTAGCTGTTTGTTTTAGATGGAAAATTTAAAGATTTGTTAATTTTAAACAAGGAACATGGATTTTTAGTATAAGTATTTAGTATAAGTAGCAAATAGGGATTTTTGATGCAAACTTAACAACATAACAAAATTATGCATTTTTGAGTTGTGTATCTTTTCTTCTGAATGAGCGATATGCCTGTTATTGTTGAAATCTTTTTCTCAACATTGAGATTTCATAAAGACGAATGGATAAAGGATAAAAATATACGACTAGCTATGAAATAAATAATACAAGAAATAAAAATTCAGTTCTCTATATTTAAAACTATTTAATATTTTACATAGACATCAACAACTAAAATTGTTATCAAAAACTGTATAAAAATATGCTAAATGTCAATAAAACTATAAAATAAAAATGGACGGATAACCTAATAGCTACACAAAAGCAGAATATAATTTATTTTTATATACAGGGTGTCCGGGAAAATGTGAAATCTCGCACACGTATGGAACAGATGAAAATAACACGACAAGTTCCTATAAAATTTTTCCGTTTAAGCCCCCTGCGGAGATATGATCCCCTAAAGGGGGCAGCTAGAAATCGATTTTTCGTGAATAACTTTTAAAGCGCTCTGTATAATTTGATAATATTTTAGTACGATGCATACTAGTAAAGACCTCTTAAAATAGTGCCCTTGAAACTTATGTCGCTTCTTTAGTTTGCAGGGACGGACTAGTTATGTACATTATTGATAATATTTTTACGCCCTGTATTGTGAAGACACAAAAATATGTTTTTGGGTAGTTTTAAACCTTTTGCTAAAAAAAGGTACTCTTGTTTGACATCGATAAAATGAGCCGTTTTCGTGTAAAAAATTATTTTAACAATAAGAGTTTATTTTGTTTAATAATACAATATTTTATTTTCGATGTAATTTGTAATTTTTGATTCAGTATTGAAGTCCTCTCGTAGCAGGTCAGGAAATTTGTTGCAAATGTTGTTAAAATAATTTTTTACTCGAAAACGGCTCATTTTATCGATGTCAAACAAGAGTACCTTTTTTTATGCAAAAGGTTTAAACTACCCAAAAACATATTTTTGTGTCTTCACCATACAGGGCGTAAAAAATATTATCAATAATGTGCAAAAACTAGTCCGTCCCTGGCAAACTAAAGAAGCGACATAAGTTTCAAGGGCACTATTTTAAGAGGTCTTTACTAGTATGCATCGTACTAAAATATTATCAAATTATACAGAGCGCTTTAAAAGTTATTCACGAAAAATCGATTTCTAGCTGCCCCCTTTAGGGGATCATATCTCCGCAGGGGGGCTTAAACGGAAAAATTTTATAGGAACTTGTCGTGTTATTTTCATCTGTTCCATACGTGCGAGAGATTTCCACATTTTCCGGACACCCTGTATACCTACAAACAGCAGCAGTAAGAATGGGTGTAAGTGAGTATTTATTTATTTGTTGCTGTGTATTCAGGGTCGCAATTAAAGTGGAGCGAGGCCCCTCCCAAGACAACGATTAGCCCCCCAAAAAATTATTAGGCATTTAAAATACATGAGTGATTTTCGGCAAATATATACAGGGTGTTACAAATTCGATGCATTAGCATTGCTATCTCGGTAATTATCCATTTTATTTTTTAAGGCCCTGTTAGTGATTATTTTGAAAAACCAATAACACTTTCTTAAGGCACTTTTATTTTATTTTTTTGAAGAGTATAAAAAAGTGCCTTAAGCAAGCCTATTGATTTTTCTAAATAATCATTGACAGGTCCTGAAAAATAAAATCAATAATTGAATTTTTTGTTGTTTTTTCCAGATATCTCCGGAAATAACCAGAATTTTTAAAATTTCTCTTCGCCCAATTATTCAGCATTAGGATGCGCAACTTTGCCTTAATATAATCAACTCTCTATCTCTGAAAATTACCGAGATAGCAATGCTAATGCATGGAATGTGTAACACCCTGTATACTCTATAAACTGAGGCTTAAGCCTCCCCAAAAACTAGCGGCTAGTTGCGCCACTGTGTGTATTTGTCTAAAGCCGCGTACAGACGGGTGTTATGCAACCTGCAATGCAACATGCAACGCAACAAGATTCGCACGTTTGGACGGTTGCGTTGCTCGTAATGCGCGCTGGAACGTTCTTCGCAATCCATACAGGTGTCGATTTTTGCGCGAACACCAAGGCGTTCAATGTGAATTCGCAGTATCCGTTTGAACGTGTTCAAGTGTTGTTTCAAGAAGCAATGGAAAACGGAAGTTAAAAATGTGCAGATGGAAGAAAAATGCTTTAACTAATTGAATGTCATAAATATAAATATGACTTTGTAAAGCCGTTTCTTTTATCAAATAGCCGAGTTTTCTACCAGTGAAGACATCTGTTGGTTCTCCGGTACTTTTTCTACCAAGTAATATGGTAGAATAAAAAAAAGATCTTGCACCAGAACCTCGTTGGTTTACAAGTTCGTTTTAAATGTGGATAGGCCTATTTACAGATGAGGTTGCAGCAACGATATCAAAATCTTGTGTTGCATTGCATGTTTCGTTGCATGTTGCGTTGCTCGTTCCATTACAGACGTCTGGGTGATGTTTAATATTCCTATTTTTGCAGATATTATTTTACTTTACATTTGAAATTAATGGTATGCAATTTACACAATCGAACATAAGTATTGCAACAAATAGAGACATTTTTAAAATTGCAAATGATATAAATTTTCATCCTGCTTTATAGTTTACGGTCGTACTCAGCTAGCTCCCACTAACTTTATCAGATTGATAGCAGCCAATGCCAATGCTTTTGGCATTGGCATTAGCTGCTATCAGTCTGATAAGGTTAGTGGGAGCTTGGTGAATACGACCGTTAGTGTCGTTTTCTAGATACATCATACGTAATAATTAGATAAAATATTCTTTGAAACATTATTTAAAGCATCATGCGAAGTGCAGTTAATAAGTCTAAGAATATTTAAAAAAAATGATGACCAAAGTATTGCAACATTTGCATTAAGGTTAACTAAATAAATGAACAAAGAAAGTCAATACTATATTTGAATCGTTTGTTTTTTTCCATATGCCGCCAACTTACGTAGACACACTCTATATTGTTGAAATATCAATTTGTTGCAATACTTATGTCCGATAGTGTACATATAAATTCTTATTTAATTTTTATAAGAAAAATAATCATAACTGGGAAATTCATACACTCGCAATGTATCCAAAAACATGCCAAATATTTTAAATACAAATTTTTGGGTAGTTGCACCACTATTTGCTTACACCGTAAGATTTTAATACCATGTTAAAAAAATGACATTAAAGCTGTATTTATAAATTGACGTTTCTGTTTCCGTTTGGCTTAGTTAGAACACGAAACAAACAACTTTCCATTTGTCAATTTACATATATTTCTGTTTGCCGTTTCCATTTATACCATACGAAAAACCGAAATGTCAAATGGCAAACGAAAACTGAAACGTCAATCTATAAAACTCAGCTTAAAAAAATATTATTACCAGTACTATCTTGCGTAAATTGAGATATTGTCGATTTTTGCTGAGTTTATGTAGGCCATTAAAAAATATAGGATATACCACCCTACAGGGTGGGGCCAAATGAAACTTGAACACTTTTTAATTAATAATAACTTTTTATCTGTTGCGACTATTTTTTTTCATTTTTTAGAGGGCTAATAGATATGTTTTCTGTGGGTTTGCCAATTTTGGTGGAAAAGATTTTAGACAGGACTGGACTTACGGGACTTGTTCCAAAATACTGTTTTTAGCCTCATTGCAAAAGAAATCTGATTTAGCTATAATTAAGCAAATACGTTTTTCTTGTAGACAAACTATGGGAAATGATTCAGTTAAAGCGAAGCTGTCAACAATTTAGGGATTTAGGAATTATAATTATTTTTGATTATATAATGCTCCCCATAAAGCATTCATTTCTCTCGATTTATTTTTTTAAATCAAAAATGTGAGGTAACCAGGTTTACTGAGTTGGATGCTGACCAAACATAACAGTAAATTCTATTAAAAATAAACGTATTAGCCTAATTGTAGATAATATATATATATATATATATATATATATATATATACTATATGCATACTGTATATATATATATATTATAATATATATATATATATAATAAAGGGTAAAGTTCTTTGGGCATATGGCTCATCAATGACTGTAAAATTAATAAATAAAAATACCCTGTAAGAATTCGGCTACTATGGTTGGTTGTTTAAAAATTACAGGTTTCCAAGAGAATGGAATACCCGGGCCCGATCTCGATGCTATGGCTGGTTGTTTTAAAATTTCTTGGTGAGATGGCACCGCTGTCTGTATTTGCTAGTTCTGAGGGACGGAAAGAGTATTTACAGTCAGTCGGGGCTTCATCAAGGCGTCTAGCGACCTGAAGCGGTTTGACAAGTCTTAACGAAGACGAAACACGTGTCACCGTCTTGGTCGGGCCCGGGGTATTCCATTTTCTTTTGGAGACTCCGTAATTTTTAAACAACCAACCATGGTAGCCGAATTCTTACAGGGTATTTTTATTCGCTAATTTTGCAGAAGTCATTGATGAGCCATAGCCCAGAGACTTTTACTTTTATTAATGTATTTATATCAAGGCTCAAGAACCATTCACTTTTCTTCACAACAAATAAAAAGTTATAAGAAGTTATTATTAGTTAAAAGTGTGCAAGTTTAATTTGGCCTACCTGTATATTTGCCTCACTTGCTTCACTTCAGTTCTAACCTAGACTACATAAGCTCTTTATAAAAAGGATCATTATACTTTTTAACCTATTTTTACAGTTATTATACATACACATTTAACAGAAATAAGCAATTTTTAAAATTAGTTTGATTTTTTCACTTCTTAGTTATCTAACAAAATTTGGTATAAGACTTAAGGCCATTAAAGTGGTTTGTGGATTGTTGTGAGAAGCCATTTGATAAACCATGTGCCTTAAACATGTTTTAAATATACAGGGTGTTACTAAATGTTGTTTAGAAAATGTAAGGGCAGATTCTACTATTGCAAAAATGAAAAAAAGTTTCTATAAACATAGGCCCGCAAATTCTTTGTTCCCAACATAAAAGGTGTTAAACTTGTAAGAAATCTTAAATATCCTTTACGCAATTTTGTTTAAATTTGACAATGTTATTTAAAACCAGAAAAAAAACGATACTCCACTGACTGTGTTGGTTTGAGTAAAAATATTATGCTTTTGTTTAGATTAAGCAAGTAAAAATTCAGCTTTTATGTTTCCAATTTTTTTTACTTAATTGCTGATTTTTAGACCCTAAAAGAAGCATTGCGGGAGCCTTTCCTTTTTAAAATTAGGTTTTGGGTCATTCCATTATCGCGGGTGCAACAGTTAGACACATGTATTAGGTTCTTATAATCAAATAAAAAATATTTTAAAAAAATAGGTCTTTAAAAGTCTAAATTTTAATATTTTTACAAAAAATTTGGTACATTCTGTATTATTTAAAAATATATATTTTAATAACTAGCATACGATGTATTTAAAAATATAGGGGTTGCCATTATACAAGGCGTGTCAAAAATTTTGAGGTGATTTTTTTTAAATTAAATATGGCCTTGACCTAATTCTTTTAGACAACCCATGGCAATCCTTTTGTTTAAATACTATCTTTAATATAAAACAGTTGTTATCCAGTAAGCAGCTGGGTGAAAGCTGCCTCCTATTCGGATCTCGTATTATTAGTAATTATGTTTTCTGTCATAAGACAAATGGTTTTCAAAATAATGGCTGGCTACCCTTTTAACATTTTTATGTAAAAAATAAAAATATTGTGTTTTTATTTTTAAAAAATACTAAAAAAATGTTTTGTTATTCTAAGCTACGAAATTTTAAATTGCACCTTGATCTATGTTTGGAATAAAGAGAAGGAATTCTATTTTTAAAGCAAAATACAGCAGAAATAAACTATCTAACTTGTAATTGACTGTGTCAGGGATTTTGTTAAAATGAACTCTTGTTACATTTTAATTTTAATAAGTTCAACTTGGTAATTTTAAATACTAAGTATTTTCGTAAAAGCTCAGGTACGTCAAATTCATTTTTGCATTATAGTCCCTGGGCCAGTAATAAAGTAGACCTTTTAGAACACTTTTAAAACCTTTTTAGGGTTTTTTTTGACGAGTCTACCACGAATATTCATACCGCCATATATAGAAGCGGCGCTTTAACCCAGCTTGTCAATCTCAAATATTTCGGGTGTCGGACTGGGCAAACGCGTGAGCCTTATGGTTTTATGACTGTAACCCTTACAATTTTAGGCAAAATGTTTAAAAATTGCATGCAAAACATTGTGGTTAACTTGTCCGAAAAAAGTGACGCGGTCGCCCAGTCCGACACCCGAAACATTTGACATTGACAGGTGCCGCCTCCACATATGGCGGTACAGTTGAACCCAGATTTAGTTTATATCGAAAGCAATACCGCAAAATACGCAAAAAATAATACAGTAAACAAACCTTTTTGAAAGCATATAGCCTTTGACAAAGTCAGATTACATTTTTTTATAAATAAATACATCCTCTTATTTTCATTAATTTTAGGCGAAGAACCAATTCTAAAACGGTATTTACCAATCGGTTATGTTGACGTTTAAACAATGTATTATACGTCAAAGTTGTCACCATATAATACCGCGGTTATAATTGGTCGAACGCTTAAAATTGATATTTGTCTCTGGCCTGCCATAAAACCTGTGGCGTGTGGCATACTCGTCGGGTTGAATATTTTTTGCTGCAATAAATCATTGTTCACGAAAGGGTTTGTTCACTTTATATTTTTTTTTTTTTGGACTTTTCGGCATTGTTTCTAGAATGAATTAAATCTGATCCCAACTATATGAATATTTGTGGTAGATTCGTCAAAACGAACCCTCCTTAAAAGGTCTTAAAAGTGTTGTTATCCTAAGATCTATTTCACTACTAGCCCAGGGACTATTAAATTGTAAAAAATAAATGTTTACTTTAGCTGAATTTGACCTAATTAAAATCCTAATCTAAAACAACACTTACAATAAACATATTCAGTTAACTTTGGACGGCTTGTTATTATTTCAGGATTTCCTTTTTCAAACTTTTTTAACGTTTTTAAATATGTATTTCGGACTTTCCGTTTGGCACACTAGATAGTTGTAGTGGTATAGGAGTACCGTCAGAAAATTCTATATTTTTGTGTACATATTAAGAACATGATAATACAATTATCCTTAAAATTTGAAGTCGATCGACCATCTGAGATAAATGCAATTTATCTGGTGGTGCATAAGCCACGTTGCCGGATCAAACGTACATATGAATTTTGTATGAGTATGCGTCTCAACGGGTACAGTCTTGCATAAAAATAATGGACCACTTAGTCTGGGGACATACTTGCGGCAAAGTCGCGCCGCTAAATATTTAAGGTGTCTATTGGTATGTGTTGCAACTGTCGCAAATATATTTTAACTCATAACATAACAATACACGCGTTATATATTTAGCTGCGTTTTCGCCGCGACAAAGCGCTTCGCCGCGCGACTTTGCCGCAAGTATGTCCCGCCCCTTAGCTCGTGTACTTTTACGATGTGAATAATCCAAATTTTTCTAACAATATTGTACCACGGCAACTACCTTAATAAGTAAACATGTGCGTTGGGCACTACAACAGCGTTTTTAGATTGCAATTGGTAAAGGCGTGGAATAATTTTGGTGGCATAAGAAATCTAAAAGAGCGGTGAAATTTTTCGACGTTTTGTAGTGATTTCTAATGCCCTTTTAACTGATATGCCATAAGTCAATCAGATAACAAACTATCTTTTACTACATAACCACTTTTAAATGCTATATAAGAGTGCTAGGAAGCCAATACTAACTTTTCGGAAATCCTGTATAATACTATTATAATACAATAAATTGTAGATATACTTAAAACTAAGGAGTTCTAAGAAGGCACTAATAACAACGATAACATAAGGCCTCTAGCAGATGCGTATATGTACAGTCTTTTTTTTATAAATACCAATTCTGTCTTTGTCACAATTTAAAATGCATTTTCGAAACATTGCTTAAATTTCCATAAGGCTTATAATAAATTACACAGGGTATAACACCATAACACTGGCAACAATTGATATGCGATGTAGATTTGGGTCGCTCTATATAAATATTATTAACTTTAATGAGCCATGTAACGTTCTTTAATGTCAAAATAAGCAATGACAGAATTGTAGTAAATTTACATTGCTATAATACAAAATGGCGCTGTGTATAATAGCGGGTACAAAATGTCACTGGCCAAAATAGCGCATAAACGAAATAGCGCGGCGCTAAAAAATTTAGTTGAATCACAAGAGCGCCATATAAAAGAATACAGCTCAGGTAAATATTTGGATTTATAATTTGTAACTTTTCACCAGTTTTTAGCGAAAACATATGGACTACAAGTAATGGCGAAATGCATAGTTACAAACAATTAATATTTTTCATTGTTTGGTATAAATTTCGAACATATTGAACACAACACAATGCACATACATATTATTCAGTCTATGACTAGTACGCATCTAAAATTGTTAATGACACAACAAAATGGAACAGTCCTAAATCATTATAGTGCGAACTGCATTGTGTATATCTTTTGTTGTCCGAAATTCGCATTTCATACTTGTACACTTGCTAACATTAAATCTAGTATGCATTAAAACAACACAATAAATCAAAGTTGAAAAAAGTGTCTCGAACTGTTAAAAAGTTACTTTTCTTTAACACTTTATTTAGTGTACTAAACTGGAACATTTTATTTTCATGATAACGAAAAAAAACTGTAGTAAAAGGTTTTTTGGCTAGTTATGTTAATGCTATTTTGATGGCAATGACTTTGTATCCACGCTATTTTCATCATCGCTATTTTGTGACGGTGCTATTTTGTCGACGCGCTATTTGGACAAGCACTATTTCGACAGCGCTCCTATATCAAGTGCTATTGTGAACCGACGAGTTAGTTTTTACATACGTACATTTCTCAAGCCTACCTTTGACCAAACACTCCAAATGATACCATAAGCAATACTAAAACGATCAATAAGTTCGCATGTATACTGGTGGCAGCAGCTAGCCGGCATCTGAACATGTCGAATCTCGTTTCGTTATTGTCGACTAAGTTGCTGAATTCAGCTTCGACAAGCTGACCGTCATAGTACGTTATCGGGTCTTCGAACGGGTATTCGTAACCTTGGAGGCATTCGCATTTGTAACCTCCTGTTTCGAAACCTCTGCCGAGAATGGGCACACACTAAAATTTAAAGATATTTTGGGTATTTTAGGTAATAGACAACGAAATAATGGGTTAGTAGGGCCCGCCGTTTAGTAAAGAAGTCATCGACTTCATCATCTCTGCGCGAAATCTTCTGTTACTCCGTCGACCTGTAGTTACAATGGTAATTTTTATTTTAAATCAAAACTTTAAAATGCCTACTTTTATGGTAACGATACAAAGCCCACGAAGCCGCCGATTGAAAGAGAAATACAGAAGATTTCGCGCAGATAATGATGACGTTAGTGGCTTCTTTACTAAACGGGCGGACCCTACAAACTACTGCGCTTTAAATACACTTCTGGACAAAAATAAACGGACAAACAAAATTTTGTTGAAATTCAATCTAAAATAATTTTTTGGTTTTTTGACCCATTTCACTTAGCTTTCGGTCCAGTTGTAGCTATCAAGATTATTATTTAAAACGGGACTTGCAAAAAAACATTATAGGATTAGGTGTTTTACAGAGGAGAGCCAAATGTTGCATTTCGCCCAAATTTCCAAAGACCCTGTGGAATAATTATTGAACTTCACAATTTTTTTACCAGTGTATTGAATTTAAAAGCCTCTTTTTTTATTTATCGGTATCTTTATTCTAAAAGGAAATACAATTTTTAAAGAAAACAATGCATTTTAATTATGATGGTCGTAATATACAGTGCAAATTAAACTTGCACACTTTTAAACTTATGATAACTTTTTATCTGTTGCGCCTATCTTTTTTTTACAGGGCTAATAGGCAAATATGTTTTCTCTAGGTTTGTCAATTTTGGTCGAAAAGATTTTGTCAGGACCGGATCTACGGGACTTTTTCCAAAATGATGCATATTAACTTCGATGCAAAATAAATCGAATTTATCTACAATTAGGCTAATACGTTTAATTTTAATTAATTAACTGTTAAGTTGAGTCAACATTCAACTCGGGAACCATTGTTACCTCACATTTTTGATTTTCAAAGCACACTAAAAAGTTCTTTTTAAAATCGAGAAAAATGCATGCTTTTTGGGGCGCATCATTTATTAAGAATAATCATAATTCCTGTATCCTCAAATTATTGACAGATTCGTTTTTACTGAATCATTTTCCAAAGTTTGTCTGCAAGAAAAACGTATTAGCTCAATTGGGCTAAATCCGATTCTTTTTGCAACGAGGTTAAATGCATCATTCTGGAAAAAGTCCCGTTAGTCCGGTCCTAACTAAATCTATTTGACCAAAATTGACAAACCTGGAGAAAACATATCCACCTATTAGCCCTGTAAAAATAAAAAGGATAGGCGCAACAAATAAAAAGTTACTGTTACTTAAACATTGTGCAAGTTTAATTTGGCCCACCCGGTATGCTATATTGTGAATATATTGGGGAAACTTAAGATTTGGATGGTCATCTTTTCTAAACTAATAAAGATAAATATGATAAATGTAGTATTTAATAAAGGTATTTTAAAGATCTTTTACCGGTGATATAATATAGAGGATGTTTTTTTTGAAATTTTGCTTTTTGTTGTACTCTGTATATCTTAAGAAGTAGCACAAATCTAATTACTAATTTGAAAAAACTACGAAACCAACTTAACAAAACAATATTTTTATTTATTTTTTATCACCAAAAATAAAATTTTTATCGGAGATGTAAAATTATAACTGACACCCGATACACAAATTTCATTGTCTAATTTAAAAATTTGTAATTTCTTTTGGAATAGGGATACTGATATAAAAAAAAAGAAAATGTTATGAAAAGATGGAGCTTTAAAATCCAATACAATGGTAAAAGTTTGTGACATTAAATTATTCTACCGGGTTTTCGAAAATGTGGGGAAAATTCAACATTTGGCTCTCCCCTGTATCTAATTCTATAAAACTTTTTGCAATCCCCATATTAAATAATAATCTTGATAAAAGGAGCTACAACCGGACCAAAAGATAATTTAAATCTGTCAATAAAACAAAAAGTTATTTAAAATTGAATTTGATAAAAATTTTGTTTGGCCAGTTTTTTTTTGTTCAGGAGTGTATCTTTTAAACCGCTTAAGCATTAACGAGAACTATAACAGTTTTAGCTCGAGTTTTAGATATTAGCAAACATATAGGCAGTGGCGGCTATTCAGGTGTAGTAAGTGAAGTACCACTTCACCAAAAATAAATAATAAAACATAAAAAAACATATTACTCTTATTCAATTCATTTTCTCATTTCTATTCCTTATTTGTAAAATTCGCCATGAAAAATCTAGCATATAAATTAACCGCTGGCGCGAGTCGCTTTCCTCCTCTTTCGGCAACGCGACAAGTGTATTGCAAATATAAAACGGACCGAAGTATACACCTCATGCGGGGTTTTGTTTACGCTTTGACGCTCCGTTACCATGACAACGCTATACTTGCCAGTGGCCAAAATCGCGGGTGGGAGTATCAGGTGTATTGCTTGGTAAATCGCTAGCCTTAAAAAGATAGTATAGGTTTTCGTCGTTTCGTTGGCTTTCACGTATTATTTCGATTGTTTCCATTTGAGTATTATTAGCGACAGTGATTTTTCACAGGAAGAAATTAAAGGACAGTACAGAGCACTTCTCTATGAAATATTAGATCATATTTTGATGGAAATGGAAGTAAGATTCGAAGATTGTTACAAACTACAATTTCTTTGTCTTGCTGATACTGCAAAGTTTGGCCAGTATAACCAAACTTTTCCCACCGATTCTTTTCAAAATTTATTGGAGATATATGCCGAATCATTTCCAAAAAATTAGCGGCTCAAAAATAAACTTGACCTAATATTTGCTGATGAAAGTTATAGAAATATTTTATTGCAGCAGTTAGTGAAACAAGTTGGCGCAAATACATTTTTACCGAGGCGTATAAACCTTTTTCGCTAATTTTAACGATATCGTCGACAAGCGTGTCAGAACTTTCTTAAGAAACACTATATCCCAAGATAGACTTTTATCTTTGGCCAATATTTCAATTCAAAAGGAGCTTCTACAGGAACTGATAAAAACTTAACCATTTTATGAATATATAATTGATAAATCTTCTGCATTAAAATATAGAAGGATTGATATGGTGTATAAAATTTAGGTAAATTTAGATATTAAGACTTTTTACTTAGACTTTTGATAGTTGAGTATTTTCAATTTTGCTAAAATGGTGAATGCGCTTTTTTCCTTCCTGCACTACACCTGTTTTTAGACCCGCGAGCCGCCTCTGCATATAGGTACTTTACTCTTGATCACAAATTTAATTTTTGGCCAAACCCCGTAGATGACTTATAAAATTTGTTATTTGATGGGTGTTTTTGGGTTGTAGACCATGACGAATTTTTATAAAGAACATTTTTTTTCGTAAAATTAATAATAAAAAAGTTTCCCATATGACGGCAACTTACGTAGACACACTGTATATTTAGCAGTAAATACTTACGAAAGATGTCCTTTCATCACACTTGTGGGTATCTTTAAATGCGTTTGGTACGTAATATTTGTCTGGACATTGATTTATGTCTAATTTAAGCATATCCATTGTTACTGCTACAACACCCCTAGAAAAAGGTTTGTAAAATTAGAAATAACAAAGAAAAACAGATTTTTCTTTTATATTTTCACTATACAGGGTGTTTCCTAATTACAGTAAGTTTAATGGCGTATACCTGAGGTATTTTTATGATTATTTCCTTCCTATTAATTTGGACCAATCGTTATCAAAAATTGGAATGTCAAATATAAATTTTAAGCGGAAAAAATACTTAACAACTATCGACTTAGCTGTCAGCAGTTTTTCCGGAAAAAAAATAAATTCATGGAAATAATCTTACAAGATATCCCTCGTGCATCTAATTTTTCCTGTGGAAAAATTGGAATACTTGTTTCTAAGTAATCTGTTTTAACAAATTACTTAGAAGCTCGTTTTTACGAATTTTTTCGGAAAAATTAAATGCACTAGGGATATAACCCCGAAAAAAGTTTATATAAACATGAGTACTCAAATTTTTCGTTCCCAAGATACAGAGTGTTAGACTTTTCAAAAACCTACAAATTTCTAAAACACTTTTAACACTTAAGCATTTGTTGTTGTTATTATATAATTGCTAAAATCGAATCAGGCATATTTAAGATATTATTAAAAAGTAGGGATAGATAGGGGATTGAGCAACCTCCACCCCCGGGGAGCTTATTATCTCAAGATCTCTGACGTCAGAGCAATTATTTAGGAATCTTGCGCAACTCCATATTTAAGGTACTGCGCCTGCGTCAAGGAATCTGGGCGCGGCCACGACCTGTCACCTGTCAAATGTCACTTGTCAAATGCCAAATGTCAATATTATACGTGACGTCATTTCGTACGGCTCTAGGCCTAACCTGGCAACATCGGGCACATGTCAATATTTGCTACGGTCCTAGACCTAACCCGGCAACACCGGGATCGGGCGGGGGCGACGCGGGGGAAGGGTAAATAATAAAACAAGCGAGGCTATTAAGTGTGGGAACTGACCGTGGGAAATTACGTTAGGAATCTTGAGCTATTAAGAATTATTTATGGAAGTATTAATGTACTCCTTGCATTTTACCCAAATAATATTTTCTGAACATACGCCTACTACAACCAATCAGAGAGCCGTATTTTTCTTAAGCCGTTATTATTTTTAACCAATCAGAGAGCCGTATTTTTTCTTAAGCCGTTATTTTTAACCAATCAGAGAGCAGTTTACCCTAATAGATGGTTTCTGAACGTACCCCTTGTAATTTCAAGGTCAAAGCATACGTCAACAATAACGAAGATAGCTGCAGTTAGATAATAAACGGTAAAAACAGTGGTAACTAAATAAAAAAACAGTGTTTGTGGTAAAGCATTTATTATAAAATAAAAAAATACATACATTGTTGTCATATTTCTAAATAATTCTTAGAATAATACCTTATAAAATAAATAGCAGTGTTTACAGTAAAGCAATTATTTTTAAATTAAAAAATACATTGTTGCCATATTGCTAAATAATTCTTAGAATAATACCTTATAAAATAGGATATTTAATTATAAACTCTGCATATATTTTGATACGTGGTCGTATTTTATCTCCTAAAAATAAAATATAATCATTTAAATTTAACTTCTGGTGTAACAACTCGCTTGGTTTTTCATATGCTGTTGCGTTTATATACGTTTTAACAGGTGTATCGATATTGACATATTCAATAATTCCACTTGTAATGGGAAACCTGTAGTAATCAAATTTTGTGCCATTTATTAAAAGATGTTTTGACAAACCCTTTTCGCAAACCAACATAATATTCATGTAGCCATACAAGTTGTTTTCGGGTTTATCCTTTACACCATCTTCTGTTTTAAGCTTTTTTGCTAAATGATATGGATGAGTTAAATTACGTCCGAACTTGTCGAGAGTCATCTTGAAAATGATGTTATGTTACTAAATCAACTCTTTTTATTCAATAATATCGGCTTCCTTTAACTCTTCAATAATACTCATAATCTCATTTTGATGGTTATTATTACCCACTTGCTTGCTAGCCATTAACAATCTTAATCTATCCACAAGCTCATTTGGATCATCCCAGTAAATATAATCAGTTTTATTATTGTTAAATATTTTATGTTGAGTATCAATTGGTAAACCATAGCCTTGAGGATTTTGTGCTCTTGTAATTCGCAACTCTTTATCGCGTTCTTTTTGTTTTCTTATTCGCTCCTCTTTTATACGTTCGAGTAACGGTTTAATTGTTAACATGTACTTGACACCTCTGTTGCCAACATGCTGTTCGTTTTCATTAAAGTTTCTCTTACTAGCATTCGTTAGCAAAACCAATTTTGCAAATGCTCGCTCGTCTAGTGATGTAAATTTGTTTTTTAACGGATTGGTCTTGAATATAAGTTCATATAGACCAGGAGTTCCAATAAATTTTTCCCCTTTAACATAAATATCTGGACCGTTAAATTCAAGTCGAGAATCACCGAAAGTTAGATGATCAGTAGCCATATCATGTTTTAAATAGTTTCGATCGTACTCGTTTTCCGTATCTTTTATAAAACCTTCCACATATTTTCTAGGTAGCGGATCATACTGATCTAGATATTCTCGAAAGGATTCTTCCGGAATACTATCAATCTGAACAGGATTTAATTGTGGGTCGACTCTAAAGTCATCATCAAAGTAACTTTCTTCAGGTTGGTGCTCATAGATAGTTCTGTTTAAATCAGTTTCCTCTGTTTCGCCTTCTTCCATCATTTGTTCATCTTCCGACGGCTCATCATCCATATATTCTTTTTCTTGTTCAGCTATATCGTCTTGTTTTTTAACGGGACTGGCAAAGTTAAGAGGAGTTCGTGCTTTCTTTATTACTGTATGAGTAAAATTTTCGCTTTGACGTCTTTTTAAGGACTTTGGTATAAATGGTTGTCTACCAGATTGAGTGTTTTGTATTGATTTGGATATTATTTTTGCCAAAGGTTTATACGTATTTTCCAATATAACAGCATTCTCATAACGACCAGCTTTTATTGAATCATATAAT
This sequence comes from Listronotus bonariensis, assembly GCA_014170235.1. Lineage (NCBI taxonomy): Eukaryota > Metazoa > Arthropoda > Insecta > Coleoptera > Curculionidae > Listronotus > Listronotus bonariensis. The sequence goes on along the minus strand of JACEGR010001392.1, from coordinate 153,570 downwards.
TTTTTTACACTCCTCGAATGTTTATCAAGGAGTTGAAGAATGTTTGGATCTTCTTGCAAACTCCGCTTATCTTCTGAGCGCTGATCATCATTTGACAAGTGACATTTGACAGGTGACAGGTCGTGGCCGCGCCCAGATTCCTTGACGCAGGCGCAGTACCTTAAATATGGAGTTGCGCAAGATTCCTAAATAATTGCTCTGACGTCAGAGATCTTGAGATAATAAGCTCCCCCGGGGGTGGAGGTTGCTCAATCCCCTATCTATCCCTACTTAAAAACCCTATTTTCTTTTTTAATTTATATGGATAATGGCAAATATGTTTGTCAAATATAAAATAGACAAAGCCGAACCGCACACCTATAAATACATATGTTTGTTAAACAGTTTATCAATCCAAATTTCCATTAAACATATTGTGAACACCCTGTATTGGGGGTTATGTAAGTTGTAATAAATTTAGTATTTATTTAATTATTTCGATAATGGAAAAATACATCTTAAAGTGAAACATATAACAATTTAAAATAATGTCAAAGCTTAGACCTCGAACCGGCAAGGTAAATTTCTAGGTCGAACGGGCAAGGTCGTAAACGTGCTAAGTCATCAATAAACCGCGTTCAACTTTGTAAATAAACAGAGGCGAAGTTGAAAAAAAATTAGAAAAATATTAGATAAGAAGTAGGTAGTAAAAGTGAAGTCAAGTATAAAGTTAAAGTTTTAGTTAAGCCCTCGTACGGGCCACCCCTAGTGGGGGTATGCCCGTACTAAATTTAGTTAATAATAGTTCCTGTAGTCTTATAGTGAAAGAAAAAGACAGTTTTATTGTCCACCGGTCTCATGGTCCAAAAGATAGTTCCATATGGTACATCTGCCCCAGTGACGTAAAGTGGCCCTATGTATGTATTCAAAATATACCTCACAATATCAAGCAATTTAAGACCTTGGCCCTTACCATTACTGTCCCAGGGACAATTTTTATATTTGCTTAAATTTTAATACTTACTTAAATTCCAATTTGACTTTGAGGCTGTCCCATCCAAAGAAAGGAGCTACATATTTGATTTTCCACATAGGCGCTTTACCATAACAGTCATAATAAGGAGCGGTCCAGTAACCGTGTTCTAAACGAGCCCCTCGATAATAATTGGGAAAATGTTCGTATTTACTGGTGTATTCTCCAGTTTCATTGAATCGAACTCGAATTTTCATCCAGAATTTTTCCAGACTGTCGAAGTTTGATGCCCACCTGTAATTAACATAAAAGTTTAATTATATGGATAAAATTATTGTGTAGGGAGAGAAATTATTGAGTATTGAACAATCTTTATATGGTTTTAGACCGCGATCCCGTATTTTTTTTTTTTTTAATACAACAATGTACAGGGTGGGCCAAATTCGAAGCTTTTGATATATTGCGTATTTTACTCGCTACAGCGTGTTTCTTAATTTCTTGCGTTTTCTTTTATCCTTTATAACTATTTTACTTTTAAATATTTTTCAATTTTGTGAAAACATTTCTAAAGCAACTCTTCATGCAGATTGCAGATATGATTTTAGTTTTTTTCTAGGGTGGCACATTTTTTACTTATTTATTTATTTTTGAAATTTTAAATGGAACACCCTGTATATTTTTTCACTATTAAAATGGTTAAAAAAAATTACAGTTTTAAAAATGTGTTACACTTTATATTTCTTGTCAGCCGTTTCAGAGATATCGCATATTTTGTCATTTATGACTGATATTGGTTAGATAGTAGGCCATGAAAAAAGTAATTATGTTTTACTTTAAACAATCTTGTTATAGTCTAAGGTTCTAAGCATTAGGAAAATATACCCTCATCTGGTAATTAAAATAATATATTCTGGGCAGATTTTAATGTAGTGAATACAAGCGAACAACATCTGTCAGCATAGGTCTGCTACAATTATTAATAATTAATTAATTAATAGTTAATTTATTTATAATTGTTACCTTTACATGTTAATTGTATAAACCAATGATCAGCGGTGAAATAGCCTAGTTGCAATTTTAAATTATTAGTCTTTTATTAATAAAGTAACGTATTAGTTTAAAATGTAGTGTTAACTATTTTAACCGAATTCTGAGAAATACAGGGCCGTATTACGGTTAAACCATGATGTGAATTTGAAATAAAATTGTCTTTGAAATTTCGATATTAAAATATCAGGACCGAATTTAAAAAAAAGTTAATGATGGTCCTTCGAAAACGAAACGTCGTGTTGAAAAACACCACTATTGGATAGAGCAGAAAAAGTGGCTATGCAAAAGTGCAATTTGTTTTAAAATTCGTTTATAAATAAGACCAGGAAAAAAATAAGACAAATTTGTAATTTTCGGGTTTTCCCGGATATCTCCGGAAATACTCGGGATTTTAAAACTTTCTAAACAGCATATTATAAGGTACATAAAACCTCAACTTTGTTCCCATTTAACCGACATCGTATCTTTTACCATTTCCAAGATGCCCATACTGGCCCTCCTTATCTTGGACACGTTGTATAGGGGAGCCAATAACAGTTATTACTTGTTAGTCACTAACCCCCTTAAAAATTAACCTGGGATTCCCTATGTTCCGCTCGGCGACGTATCACCCAGTATACGTACGTTAACATGCATTTGCTACAAGAATTATGTACCAATGAACCATGGAATAAAACTAAATTTGTTTTTAAAAGTCAATACAAATCACAGACGCGGGCACAAATTATGCAAAAGGTCGTACATCAAACGTGGTCGTACAACAAATTTTTGGTCGGCCAAATTTCCATGCCATCCTACCCACTGATCTCGATGGATTACCAATGTTATAACCTGCGCGAAACAAAAGTTACATTTCATGGGCGAAAAAACCGATTTGTGCGCAAGCAAGTTGAGGAGTAAACGCACCTGGCGCCAAACAAACTATCCGCATATCGGAACGAATTTGTCGACGGCGTCCTGGTTTTCTGTTCGAAGTACGGTAGTTAATGAGCGTCACGGTCAGACCGCGGACGGAGGGTACGGGGTGCCGGTGTTTGTATTTTGCCACGGCTTTTAAGTGCGCATGTTCGTCTACCCACTGCGCGAGGTAGTAAAAATCCGAAAAATGCTGACAGTGCCTCAGATTAGGCAATTATCATTTCCACAGTCGAATCTACTTGAGTTTGTACAACCTGTCGTAAAAGTGTTTGTAGAGTCCGCGGGCCGTTTAAGACTTATTGTAGTGCCCAGTGTCTGCCGGAGATATTAAGAAAAATTGTGTATATAAAATACCTACTGCTTACCTGTTTTTAAGGAATTTAAACCAAGGTTTATTAGTGTAGATCTCGTCCGATTTGTTCAGCCTAGCTAAGTCTTCTAGGTTAAATTTTCTAGTGTTAAGAATTTTTTGTAAGCGTACGGTGCAAACAAAGTTCTGTTGGTAAACTTGTTTCGTTCCCAGTAAGTCCCAGCGGACCAAATCCGGCTGTTGCCCAGGACGATGGCCAAAGTTTCGCCGATCATTTGATCTTCTGTTAGCGGTTTGTCGGCCACTCGTTTGCCATTGTAGACTTCCTGAGGGTCAGAGACTTGTAGAAAAGCGCTGATGAAATTCGCAAGTCTCAGCGCCATCTTGGCTTCGTTGTCGAAGAATTCTTCCGCACCCGACATTACACCTAAAATAGTTATGACAAATTAGCCTTGTTTTCAAGGTATCTTTCATACTGGTCATTAGAACTAGTCCCTGGGACAGTATTGAAGGCTTCATGATAAAAATACTTTCAAAACCTTTTAAGGGGTTACCTTTTGACGAGTCTACCACGAATATTCATACCGCCATATATGGAAGCGGCGTTTTAACCCAGCTTGTCAATGTCAAATGTTTCGGGTGCCGGACTGGGCAAAAGCGTCACTTTATTTGTCGGACTAGTTTACCACAATGTTTTACATGTAATTTTTAAACATTGTGCCAAAAGCCGTAAGGGTTACAGTCACGTAACCCGCCTAGTCCGATACCCGTCGCATGTGTTAATTTTTAATTTATTGTTTCACAGTTTTGAAGTTTGCAATCAAATATTTGACGAAAAATAGGAAGTGTTTTAATCCTTCAAACAAATTTTAGAAGGCGACCTTGAATTTATTTGTTATGCCAATATTCTGTTTTACATTATCAAAATTACTCAAGGTAAACTTGGTCCAACTTATTTGACAAGAAGTTTGATAAGTGTAAAACCAGCTTACGGCAATGATATTGAATAAAATAAAACCAGTCCTAGTTTTATTGAAGGACCCTCAATATACAGGGTCTCAACGTCAATCTATTACACTAGACATAACTAATAGAGTAAAAGAAATATCAAAATGATTTTGTATAGGTTAGTTGGTTGGTTTATTTAGGGGAAGTTGGTCATTTAACCATATTTGTACTGCAGGCTGTTGGCTTATTGTGCAGCCCTCTCTTGTACAAAAGTCCACTGCGTTTTATCAGGTCTAGCAGATTTCTGCCAAGAGGTTATGCGGGAAAGGGGTTCCCGAAATGTAAGTTTACAAGCAGATTGTATTTTTTGCGTGTCAGTGCGTTGCAGTTGTATATTATGTGTGAAGCTGTTTCCTCATCTTCCCCACAAAGCCTCCATATTTTGGGACCATTATATATGCCCATTTTCTGCAAGTGTTTCCTTAGATGACAGTGGCCTGTGAAGTCCTCAAAAGTCCTACCACTTGCCTTAACTGAGTATGCCTCAGTTGGAGGTACTCCGTTGGTAATTTCTTGAATGGATCGCCTGGTGACTCCTTTGCATGTCTCTGGCCAGGTCATGTATGCCGACGATCTCGATGTTGTGGTCCACTTAATGTTCTTCTCATTACCTGTTTAGACAGTCCGCGTACAGGCTCTGGACCGGTGAACCTTCTGGTAGTTCATCCACTTTTTCATTGCCTTCTATTCCCAAGTGTCCAGGAACCCAAAGGATTTCTATCCTGCTGTTCCTGGCGCGAGTTCTTTAAGATTGTTTAGGCTCTTCATCGTGATTTGGAATGTTACATGAGCTTTCAAGGCTTTAAGGGCAGCCTGACTCTCTGAGAGAACCCGAATGGTGTGGTTAGGCGTCCCATTTCCATATTCTATTGGACAGATGCTAGAATAGCATAATATACGAGGGTCACGCTAAAAATTTCTGGATGTGGCAACACCGCTTAAGATATGACAACATTTCATTATCTGTCATATTGCATGAACATTTGTCAACTGTCATACCAAATTTGGTTACCGTAGACAAAGCGCAAGTGAAATTATTTAATTTTAAATTAAGTGTATGTGTTTCTTTTTCATTCGCTAATGGAACTTAACCGTGAACATTATCGGGCCATGATCTTTTATGATTTTAAAAGTGGTTTAAATCAAGAGCAATGTCTTGCGCGTTTAACAGCGGCATTTGGTGAATCTTCCCCTTCGCGTTCCAGTATTTTTGGCTGGTATGCTAAATTTAAAAGAGGTAGGCAGTCGCTTAAAGATGAGCAAAGAAGCGGTCGGCCCACAACAGCAGTTACTGACTAAAACATTAATTGTGTTCAGAGGCGTCTAGAAGAGGACAGACGCATTACATATGCATCCATTGAGAAGACCTTGAATATTGGATCGGCAGCCGTAAACAAGATTTTGCACGATAAATTAGGGGTTCGAAAGCTTGTTTGTCGCTGGGTGCCAAAATTACTCACTAATGATCAAAAAGAGACCCGGGTAGAATGGTGCAGAAAAATGATCGAAGAATATTCATATGGCAAGTCAAAAAATTTTTTAAATATTGTTACAGGTGATGAATCGTGGATTTATCAGTTTGACCCAGAATTAAAAACTCAATCCACTGTTTGGGTCTTTCCAAATGAAAATCCACCGACAAAAGTTAAACGTGCAAGAAGCGTGGGAAAGAAAATGATTGCTTCGTTTTTTCTGCAAGTGGTCATATAGCCACAATCAGCCTAGAAGATCAACGGACAGTTAATAGTGAGTGGTATGTTACGAAATGTTTACCTAAAGTATTTCAAACTATTCAGGAACGCCGTCCGAATACTGGATTACGCGGAATTTTTTGCATCACGATAATGCAACTGCTCATTCTGCTGCAAGAACGAGTGAATATTTGGAAAGAATGGGAGTCAAGCTTCTGGGGCACCCTCCGTATAGTCCAGATTTGGCTCCCTGCGACTTCTTTTTGTTTCCGGAGACCAAAAAAAAAAATTCGCGGTCGCATATTTTTGACCCCAGAAGAAGCTGTGTCAGAATTTGTAGCTGAATTGGAAGCCATTCCAAAGGAGGTGTATCGTGAGGCTTTTTCAAAGTGGTTTCAACGAATGATGAAATGTATTGAATGTGGAGGAGAATACTTTGAAAAAATATAATGCATTTTGTTTCATATCTTTTACTGTTTTGTTTTATCCAAAAATATTCAGAGTGACCCTCGTATTTTAGCCTGGTATACTGCCACAGACATAAATTGGTACCTATAGGCAAATGGTGACAAAAGAAGAGTTTTCGCATACTTTTTACTTTACGGTCATTTTTACGTTAACGGGAATTGTTTAAATAAAATACAAAGTAATGAAATTTTGTTTCCCATGTTTGGAAAAATGGAGTACTTACCGCCTTGTAAAATAAGTTCTTTTGGTTTATAATGTTTGCAGTTATCTTTGTTCATTCCTAAAATAAAATCTAGAACTCTGTGGATGTTAATTCTTCGCTGATTCAATGATGCAGGACCATATACTGGGTGTCTGTATTCAGGATGTCTATCTAACATCATTTCTCTGACGTGCCAGGGTGCTTTTTCCCACTGCACTGGTAGTTTTTGAATCCCTTAAATAGTTAGTTAGAAATTAGTATCAAATGTAGTGCAGAAATTATAATAGTAGGGGAGCCCACGATGCTAAATGGGGATTTACTCGAGCGTCATAGAGACCTATTGGGTTGCAAAGCTTAGATGATAAGAAAGAAAAAAAATGTTATATAATTTATACTGTTATTATTTCGGCTTGTGGAAAGCGTTGGGATCGTATTGAATTATATACAGGGTGGCCCACCATATTCGACACGGTCTGGAGCTGGATAACCATGGGGTTTATAAAAATGTAAATACTACGGAATATACAGGTCGGATAAGACCACAGTATAAAATTTTTTAGTCTATACAGGGTGTCTCAAAAAAGTGTGACGTATCAAAGTTATATTTTTAAATGGAACACCCTATATTTTTATGACGGTTTTAAGATTCTACTTTAAAAAATAACTAGGTTGTTTTACAGTACTAAGTGTCAAATTTTTATTCGTTTTTTGTGATATTTGATTTTTTATGAAAAATGCAGAGTAAAATTAAATTGATTTTACTTTAACACTTTAAACTTTAAAATATGTATCAAGATTAGAAAAAGTCTGCCATTTCATACTGGTTCGTATCAAGATCAAATATTGTACAGGGTGATCAAAAAATAATTTCAATTTTTAGAAAATCAAATAGCCATATCTCTCTTATTTTAAATGGAACACCTGTATTTTTACGTCACATGTTTGACAAATAAAATACTCTTTCAATGGTGTATAGGTTGCCTATACCTATCTTTTGTGCTTTTAGGAAAATCTGTTTTTACAAATTTTTAGTCCAAATGTTTAATGAAATTAAAGTTGGCTGTGACATAGCGGCAGCATTAATATTTTCTTAAGAAAACCCAACAACGACATTGAATGATTACTAGTGTTTTAGTCAGTTTAAAGAAATTTCAATGATTTTAAATAAAAAACCCTTCTTCTACAACAAACAAGATGATATAATACTGGAAGGATGTGAAAAAAACGGTTTTACTTTAGTCTAGAGTTAATAAATATTCCAGGAGAAACCATCTGATAACCTTAATAGTTGCTTTCAAAATTTATTCAGTGATTATGGATAATGAAAGAAACAGTTATAGGTCACAGAATGTCGTCATAACTGACCAAGGGCGTTATTAGGATTGTTTAAAAACACAAGTTTTATTATTACCACATTCAGCTGAAATAAGTGTTATTGGAAGTAGCATTATAAGCAACTAATGAATTTATTTTCTGTGAATTTTAAAAATAGTGGCAGATAATACAAAATATTTTAATTTTGTGTTTTTTCCAACAAATTTACATTTTGCAATAACGGCTTAGTAAATAGGCATAGCTATATCACAGCCTACTTACATTTAAATAGACATTTGGAATAAAAATATGTTAAAACGGAATTTACTTAAAAAGTATAAAAGATAGGTATAGGCAACCTATATACCATTTGAAAGAGCATTTGGTTTGTCATCATGTGGTGTAAAAAATACAGGGCGTTCCATTTAAAATAAGAGAGATATTGCTATTTGACTTTCTAAAAAATGAAATTATTATTATGATCATACCCTGTATAATCTATGATCTCGATATGACCTACGTATGATAAGGCAGACATTTCCTAATGTTGTAACAAATTTTAAAGTTTAAGGTGTTTATATTGTTAAAATAAAATTAATTTAATTGCACCCCTGCATTTTGAAAAAAAATCAAATATCACAAAAACGAATAAAATTAGATACTTGGTACTATTAACAAACTTAATTTTTTTATGTAGAATCTAAAGCCGTCATAAAATATAGGGTGTTCCATTTTAAAAAATATAACTTTGATACGTCACACTTTTTGAGACATCCTGTATAGAGTAAAATAATTTTATACTGTGGCCTTATCCGACCATGTATGTTTCAGTATTTACTTTTTAAACCCCATGGTTATCCAGCTACAGACCGTGTCGAATATGGTGGGCCACCCTGTATTTTACGTTATTCTTAAATTATTTTTTTTTCAAAATGAAAAAAATAGCCACGCTTGAGAATGGCAAAATTGTCAGGTTAGTGGAATATACACGGCTTAGCATGTAATTAACTCGAATTTTTTGATGAATATATTTTTGTTTTTTAGGAGCGGCCCTGTATACGGGACTCATATTTGGTGGAGGTACTTAACTGGGTATAAGGTATCCTCCAATATATTAATCTGCCGCGCTGTAGTAAATCCCGAAATCCCTCTCTTGGGTCCCCAACTATTAAGTTTGTATTTTGTTGTGTGGTTCTCATAATTTATTCATATTTGTAGTATCAGGGCTACTGCTAGCGTGGAATAAATACTAATGTCCTAATATCAAGTCTTACTATCTACTTACATCCTATCTTTTGACACTCAAATCCATTATAATACTGTTCTTCTGTAGCTCTTTCGACTATTTCACCCAAATAAGGTCTTCGAACTTGGAGCGGTAATCTGTAGCCTGGTCGGCATCTACATTGATAGCCTCCTCGTCTGAATCCCCAGCCATGAATTGGTTCACACTAAACCAAATAAGAGCATAAACATACATATGTTTGAAAAAGACCTGATTATTTTAAGGAGCAGTAGTAACTCCTGTAGTTTGCTAATTATTAAGAAGCCTGTTCAGCAACGGCCGGTGACTGGAATTGGTAGGTCAATACCCACACCATTGTTAAATATATTATTAAAATTAGTGCTGACAACCAAAACCGGTTTTTTGGTAAACCGGTTTTCCGTTAACCGCGGTTTTGGCTGAAACCAAAATCCGGTTTTCGAATACCGGTAAACTGGAAACCGGTTTTTCGGGTAATATGTTTTCGGTTAACCGCGGTTTTGGCTAAAACTGAAAAGAGGTTTCTGGGTTAATCGGTTTTCAAATATCAATTAATCGGTCGACCTCGGTTTTGAGCAAAACCGAAAACCGGTTCTTCGAATATCGATTAATCGTTTTTTTTTTTATCGCGGTTTTGATTCAGAGAATACTGCTATACCTTAATACTTAATAAAAATATACCGAGTGTGAACAATTTAAATTGAAACTTCATTTATTAGCAAGCAAATATGTATGTACATTTCAAGGTAAAGAAAAAAAGTACCAAACAAATTATATATTATAAAACTCCGGTTTTTTATGACTTTGATGTATATCAATAGAACTAAAATACTTAAGAGGCTAAATTGTTTGAATGCAGTTTGAAAATGTACATAATATTTAAAAACTTTTTGCGATTACAATCGGTAACATCGATAGGTGGTAGCACTTTATTCGCGGTTATCCAGCAATCCCATGTTGGTAGATTTGATTTTTCGGTTTTAAAAACAGTTTTCAGATATTTAGTTTTAAATAACCGTTTTCGATTTTTCGGTTTTGAAAATCGTTTTTGGTTTTTCGGTTTTAAAGACCATTTTCGGTTTTTCGGTTTTAAAACCGTTTTCGGTTATTGGCTTAACCGGTTTTAACCGAAATCGGTCCTATTCAAAACCGGTTAATCGTGTTTGCTTTTTTCGGTTTTTGCCAGCCTTAATTAAAATTGTTGACTATGCCTGTCAATTATGTTTACTTTTTAACAGATTGGCACCAGCAATGGATTAATTGGTTACGATAAATGGCATGAATAAAATTTTAAATATTAGTTTAATTATGGTGAGGGTATTGACCCACCAACTGGTTGTCATCAGCCGCTGCTGAGCTTGTCTTACCTCTGTTGTTTCTTTTTACATCTTGCGGTGTCGGCAAATTTATTTGGGCCATCATTACCTGGGCCCGATGGACACTGATTTATGTCAATTCGGTCTAGTTCCATTTCTACTACTGAGATAGCTGTATATCTGAAAATAACACAAAATTACTTTTTGCAAATGTTAAAATATGTACAGGGTTTTCATTCAGTTTAAAAATAACCTAAAAGAATAGAAAAAACGTCCTGCTGTAAAGCTTTTTAAAAGATTTTTTGAATGGTGACATAATATACAGAGTGTCTCATTCAAAAAAGTTTACCTCTTCATTTTTCATTTGTTTTTTTATGCTCAAAGGTAATAAATAAAAAAGTATAAAACTTTTATAAAGGACGTTTTTTTATTCTTCTTGGTTATAGTTAAAAGTAGGTGGCAAAAGATAAATGAAAACCCTGTACAGGTGGGCCAAATTCGACGCTTTTTATAGGAAACGTCATGTTTCTCTATGTTTTACACAAAAACTGACCCTCATTTGCGAGAATCAAATTTGAAGCCAAACTTACTGGTGAAATCCGCAATTTAGTATCTTGCGTCGTATACTCGCTACATCGTGTTTCCTAATTTCGTGCGTTTTCTTTAATCCTTTAATAACTTTTTTATTTTTAAAGATTTTGAATTCTGTAAAAACTTTTTACAGCAATTTTTATGCAGATTGCAGATTGCTTTTTATTTTTGTAAAGCTACGACAGCAGCCGTGCCTCGCTGCTTGTAGTCAGCGGCCGCCAATTTTCAGTTACAGCGTGTGGCGGCCACCGGTGGCTACCACAAGTGGCTGTGTTTGCGACCGATCACTTAAACTGCCTGAAATGTTTAGTCAGCAGCGTGTGGCGGCCACCGGTGGCTATCACAAGTGGCTGTGTTTGCGACCGGCCTACTTAAACTGTCTGATATGTTTAGTAAGCAACGTGTGGCTACCACAAGTGGCTGTGTTTGCGACCGATCACTTAAACTGCCTGAAATGTTTAGTCAGCAGCGTGTGGCGGCCACCGGTGGCTACTACAAGTGGCTGTGTTTGCGACCGATCACTTAAACTGCCTGAAATGTTTAGTCAGCAGCGTGTGGCGGCCACCGGTGGCTACTACAAGTGGCTGTGTTTGCGATCGATCACTTAAACTGCCTGAAATGTTTAGTCAGCAGCGTGTGGCGGCCACCGGTGGCTACCACAAGTGGCTGTGTTTGCGACCGGCCTTCTTAAACTGCCTGAAATGTTTAGTCAGCAGCGTGTGGCGGCCACCGGTGGCTACTACAAGTGGCTGTGTTTGCGACCGATCACTTAAACTGCCTGAAATGTTTAGTCAGCAGCGTGTGGCGGCCACCGGTGGCTACCACAAGTGGCTGTGTTTGCGACCGGCCTACTTAAACTGCCTGAAATGTTTAGTCAGCAGCGTGTGGTGGCCACCGGTGGCTACCACAAGTGGCTGTGTTTGCGACCGGTCTACTTAAACTGCCTAAAATGTTTAGTCAGCAGCGTGTGGCGTCCACCGGTGGCAACCACAAGTGGCTGTGTTTGCGACCTCTTTGATAGATTTTTCAAATGGTGATATAGGGTGTTCAATTGACAAAAAAGCAATTTTTTGCAATAAATTAAAAACCTGATGTTTAATTGGTTTTCTGTTGGCAAAAGGTTAATTAGCGGAAAAAATACTACAACTTCACTAATCGAACCGACTTCGTACCTCCAATAATAAAAAAGTTAGCAATAGTGCCGACTTAAGTTTGGTCGCCCTGTATACCAAAGGCTTAACCTACCTAAAATAATTAGTTTAAATTCAATAATTTACTACAAATAGACAACAATAAATGTCTCATAAATAGTAATAATGGTACACAACTTTAATGGGGTTGTGCACCTTATTTTAGAGTACCCTCATCATTTAGGCATTATGATGGTAATTGCTTTAAACCCTAATTTAAATACAATTATTAGTTGCCATTATATTGTAAACCCTTGTGCATCCCTTTTAGATAAATTATCTACAGGGGAGGGTGATGTTAATTAGTTTGTAATTACCCATTTCCTTGTATTAATTATACAGGGTGATCTAAAAGTAAGGTGAAAATTCTAAACGAATCGATATTCAAAACCAGGGGTGGCCAACTTGTTTAGGCCCAAGATCGACTTTTCAGTGATGACACCCAGTGCGATCTACCTATTTTATATTTCGGCGAAAAAAAATTTTGAAGAGCAAAAAAAGTCCCCACCTCATTTTTTCAAAACCACAATCATTCGTAACTACCGCCCGCCATTTCTGCCCTTTTTCTTCCGCCTTTCGTTTTCACATTTTCCCGCTCCTGCAGCGTTGCCCCTGGTGCCTTGCACCACCCGGTATGCACGGAACTGGTTCTAGGTATTTATATTTTTGACCTTGCTACGATCGACTGGACTAATAGTCGCGATCGACCGTTTAGCCACTCCTGGGCACATATCTCTCTCTGTAAAGAGGGATTTAGAAAAGAATTATAGGAACCGTCACTTCTTGTCATTACTTTCATGTGTTCTATATGAACCAAGAGATTGAGTATTCTTGGACATCCTGTATACAGGGTGCTCACCACACTCTACCAACAAACTTTAAGGGGTGATTTTACAATGCAAAATTAAAACAGTTTTTACATGAACATATATCCTAAAGGTCTTAGTTTTGAAGTACAGGGGTGTAGAAATTAAAAAAAAAATTGTTCTTTTATTGTAAATAATAATAACCAGAACCAAAGTCATCTTTTATGAATCAAAAGAAACTTTTTGACACACATGGTAAAAAAAATGTTTCACCAGTGTCGTCCTTCGAGGATTTAGGTATATTTTTTATGAAAACTGGTATGCCACTGCGATTTTTTTTTAGGTATATTTTTATGAAAACTGGTATGCCACTGCATTTTTAAATACTTTACTCTTGACTTTTTTAAAAAAATTCCTATATATTTAAAGGATAAATAAAAAAGGCGACCTTTTAACTTTAGAATTAGATATTACTGATACAAAATGACCCTTTAAATAAACTTTAAAATAATTTTCACCAGTGTCGTCCATCAGGATTTAGGTTTATTTTTAAGAAAAAAATGGTATGCCACTGCATTTTTCAAATATAATTTACTCTTGACCTTTTTAAAAAAAAATCCTATATAATTAAAGGATAAATAAAAAAAGCGACCTTTTTAACTTTATAATTAGATATTACTGATACAAAATGACCCTTTAAATAAACTTTAAAATAATTTTCACCAGTATCGTCCATCAGGGATTTAGGTTTATTTTTAAGAAATAAATGGTATGCCATGCATTTTCAAATAATTTTCACCAGTGTCGTCCATCAGGGATTTAGGTTTATTTTCAAGAAATAAATGGTATGCCACTGCATTTTCAAATATAATTTACTCTGACCTTTTATAAAACCTATATAATTGGATAAATAAAAAAGCGACCTTTTAACTTTAGAATTAGATATTACTGATACGAAATAACCCTTTAAATAAACTTTAAAATAATTTTCACCAGTGTCGTCCATCAGGGGATTTAGGTATATTTTTAAAAATAAAATGGTATGCCACTGCATTTTTCAAATATGATTTACTCTTGACCTTTTTTAAAAAATTCCTATATAATTAAAGGATAAATAAAAAAAAGCGACCTTTTAACTTTAGAGATTAGATATTACTGATACAAATGACCCTTCAAATAAACTTTAAAAAATAAAATAAAATTTTTGAAAAGAAATATTGTAAAAGCATTAAAATGAGCAACTTTGCCCTAATTTAACCAACCTTATATCTCCGAACGTTGCCAAGATCTCAACTGTGAGCTTGAATAGTATCACCCTGTATAATTTTTTTTTTTTCTGTCAAGTACTTACGTCGGATATTCTATGTGTCCTAAATCCAGTGTGCCTTGGATAAATATCGGCAATCAGTACCACTGCAGCTACCAACCATCTGTTCGATCTGCCGCAGTCAAAGTAGGGTCGTGTGAATTTCACCGGGCCAGGATTTTCGTCTGCACCGGTGGACCGTGAAATGTGAACGTTTCATTTGTGTTATTCGCGTATCGAATTTCTTATCTGAAATAATTTTTAATTTATAAAATAATTAAGAATAATAAAAAAAGAATTTAATATAAACTGAGTTTAAATTACACTGGTCTGCACGAAATTCTCCTTTAAATAAAAATGCTACAAACACAAAACATTAGGGGTTCCAATTATACATCTGCTTTTAGTTTTTGCTATCACATCACAATGACAATTTTGTGTAAAGCCTCGTTTTCACGGTGATAGTACTGTTGAGAAAGTGCTCTCATGCATAGTAACCTCGATAGTCCTATTATGAAATTGAGGTGTCTACATATATAAAAACTATCACGGTAGTAACCATTGTATTATTATCATTAATGTAGAAAGTCCTGATATGGGCAGTAAAATTTCTTCAGCATGGTCCCTCTTCGCTCTATTTTTAAACATGAAAACCTATTATATTCTTCCAAAAAGTGTATTATGTCAAATTGCCTACAGCTCATTCTACCTTCCTTTGCCTCGTTTTCACGGTGATAGTTTTCACGACCGTTGCTATCACGATAGTGACTGTCGCATGGTAATAACCCGATAGATAGTTCGTCATAACTTTCATGATAAAAGTTATCGTTTGTTTACGAATTGCACGTGGTACGTGGTTTTTACAATAAATCTATTACAAATAATTGTAGATACCGCAAAGAGAAAGTTAGAATGAGCCGTAGGCAATTTGACATAATACATTTTCTGGGAATCTATAGCCACGGCAGCTTAAAAAGCTGGATTTTCTGTTCAGAAAAAGAGTTCTCCCATGCTAATTTAAACTATATGTGTCCGAATCCGACCTCTTGGAATATTGTTCTCATATCTAGGACATTCTACATAATAATTATGATTCATTAATGAAAACTATTGTATCATTAATTAATACGTCGGTTACAATGGCTTCTTCTTGCACCATCGTCGGGCTGTGGGGGATTTATTGCTTCTTTATAGGTACTATACATGGTAGACACCTCATAATAGGAACTATCGAGGTTACCATCATGAGCACTACCAGAGACTACATCACCAAGCAAGTGGCTTAATTTTGGATTTTTGTGTGGCGTTTATTCACCAAACAAGGACACGATTTTGGATCTTTAGCCTTCGTGGCGTTCTGTGCATAAATACTAATTTATTTTGTGCATGACCATACTTCTAGGCCCAAAAACAGTTCGAATTAGTAGAAAGAGGGATAAATTAACCAATCTAGGTGTTTCTACAAAATCAAAGCACCCATCGAATAATCAACCGCAATTCATCTTCATGTACTATTAGCTTAACAACAATATCTTATTTTCTGACTCAGTTTAAATAAAATGATCTTGTTTGACAATTAGAACTTTCCAAATCGAAGGCTTAAATTCTGGGATCTAGCTTAAACCAATGGCATTTAAAATTTATAGAAATATAAAGTTGGAATTGCTAATCATTGGTTCCAAGTAAACAAAATGTTCTACCTTGCTCTTTCTAAAGCCAGGTCTTATAAAATTTGTTATAAAGGTCATGAATAAGAATGGTAAAAGTTTTGAGTATTTTAATAACTCAAAATAACCTCGAGTCAGTGGTGCAAAAAATAAAAAAATGTATCATTGTAGGTTCGCAAATTCGAAAGCTCATAAAGAACACTAATTTTAAAATTAAGTGGGATACCGATAAAAAAAGACCATGAAATGTTTTTTTTTTTGGAAAGATATCACTTTTTTTTTTAATAAAAACATAAAAACCACCAACAAATTATTCAAAAACTTTAATTTTCGAATAATACTCTAAAATAAAATATCATGTTCCTTAAAATGTATTTTTCAAACTTTTCCTTGATTTGCTTTCTTGCTAGTCTGGATGCAGTATTAGATGAACTTAAAGGTTTAATTAAGACATAATGCATAATAGTAGGGAGCCCAAGAGGGGATTTTTGCAGTTACTACAGCGCGTCAGAAAATATACCGGAGGATACCTTATTAGATTAGATTAGGAGGTGGATTGCATATCCTCTAACACTGCAACCTGCTCAGGTTTATTGTGTGTCCTCCGTCCATAGGTTAGAGCACGCTATCCAAGCCGGTCTGTTTAATCAGACTCCACAAGCTTGAAACTGGCCCCTTGGTATATCTTGCCGCTTTAGGTTTTTCTTCACCCAGCCTTGCAAACCGCAGACGACAAAGGGCTTCGCAGTAGCACCATACGTGTTCTGCGGTTTCTTCCTCCTCCTGGCAGAACCTACATAGGTTTTCTTCTGCCAGGCCCATAGTTTCCAGGTGTTTATTCAGTCTGCAATGACCTGTCAGTTGACCCACTATTATTCTTACTGCCTTCCGGTTATAATTCAGAAGGTCTTTTGTAAATTCTGGCGAGTAAGCCTTGATGAACACTTTCGCCTGACGCTGTCCTGGTGTTCTCATCCACCAGTCTTGTGATTCCTCATAATCCATGATCTAATGGATGACCTTACCTGGCATGATGGAATACCACAGTAGGGCTCAGGACCTACCATTGTCCTGCCAGCCCCTCCTTGCCAATTTATCAGGTACCCGATTAAATACTTCCACCAAATATGAGCCCCCGTATACAGGGGCGATCGTAAAAAATAAAAATATATCCATCAGAAACCGTCGTGCGCGTCAGATTAAGATAGGGTTAGTTAATTACATGCTGAAGAGTGTATATTTTACTTATCTGACAATTTGAGAGTGACGCGACGTAAAGAAAGCGAAGGGCTACAAAGTTGTAAAAAAAGCGTCATTTTGACATGCTCGAGCGTGGTTATTATTATTATTTTTTTTTGAAGATAATAATTTCAGGATAACAGAAAATATATAATTCAATACGATTTGAACGATTTCTACAAGCCCAAATTATAAAAATATTTTTTGACGTACTTGAAATTCTATTGCTTAATACCCCGATAAAACGGTATACATTATATAACATTTTTTCTTTTTATCATCCAAGCTTTGCAACCCAATAGATCTCTATGACCCTCGAGTAACTGCAAATTTAGCATCTTGGGCTCCCCTACTATACTAGAGAAGCGATAAAACGAGAAATGTTAAGAAGCAGAGATTGTAGATTTTTGTAGGTTAATTTGCCGTAAAAACCTTAAAAAAATGAAAATAAATAAAACTACAAAGTGAAATGCAACCAATAGCAAGCTTATAAACTATTTAATTTAGTTTTAGGTATTCTAGGTAGTCTTTTAATTCTCTAGTTATTAAATTTAAGATTTAAATTTAAAGCTAAAAATGCGTTCATTAGATATGTTTATTCAGATATCAGTATCAGATCTATAAAAATCGTGTGCCATAATTCGAAGGAGCAAAAAAATTGTTTTGCAGACCACTGTTATTTAAGCTTGAATTTGTTGTTTTTTTTTATTGTAATTTGCAATTTGGTAGGGTGATAAAAATCAAAAAGCAAACTTTGCTGTGTCTAACATCTTTTGCTTAACTTTATTCACATCTCCCATTTTATCATCATAGATCCTAGTCCGATTTCCTGATCATTGCCGCGGAAGTGAGCGGATATATGGGAAGAGATTTTTACCTGATATGTTGTTTTGGTATCATGCCTCGTGTTGACTTCATCCGGCAACCATTTTTTGTACCATTCGTTGATTCTGTAGTAGTCTGACGTGTAGTCGGCACTTGTATTTGGTGTTACCGCGCCTAAATCATGGACAGTGAAGGTGTTTAACGTGGAAATGCGTTCCAAATGGACGGGATCGTTGAAATCATCTGCCCGAAATGTTCTTGGAGCAAACCTAAAAGAAAATTAGACTTTTTAAACGGTTTTAATTAGCTTGACCTGTTTATTTGTTATTTATTATTTTTTTGGGTCAAAATTGGTAATTGGAATTTGACCCCCTCCCTGACGATCTGAAATGTGGAACACACTCTTAATCTTGATGACAAAACAATATAATACATTCTTATGATTGTAAATCCAAGATGGCCGCCGATACAAAATGGCTGATTAGATATTACTTCACCACAACCTCAATATGGGTATTAAATAAAGGGGCTTGATTGGTAAAAACAAGCTTTTATTTTAATGCCCTAAAACGAAATAAGATAAATTTTTTCTTTAAAACAATTTATTACACAATTTATATGATATAAAAGCTTGTTTTAAAATTTACCTGAGTAGATAAACAAATAAATTAAATAACTTAATTTCATTGCTTTTAACTTTTTAATTTTCAAATTAAATAAACAAGAGTACTTAAATCTCGCGACAAGCTCTTACGTCATATAAATACGCGCATTTAGTGTGACGTCACACGACGTTGACGTTTTTTCTACCCTCAAGAACATACCTATTAGAGGCAGTCTTGCCGCTTAACTGTGCAAACAATCGCATGCTTTAAAAGCAATAAACTTTAGCTCTGCATAATCATAGTGGTCAGCAGGACCAAAAACGATAGATTATACTATTGTCATATTTCTTTCTCATACGCTTTTTTCACACTGCCATAAAGGCTGATCTTAGAGGTTTATTTTGAAGGCTTTGAATGGAATCCAAACAAACCCCTCTACCCCCTCGCCTCTTCATAAAACAAACAAAGGTTTCTATGGAAAATATACTTTTATTTTTGTTACATTAGTGGCACTATTTAAGATACTTTATATTAGTTTTATCAAAATGGATTACCAGGAGCCTTTCACCATTATTATCATCGATTGAAGTTCGTAAAAATTATACTTTTGTTTACATAGTTAGGTTAGGTGAATGAATATCACAAATAATCACGAAAATTTAGAGTCACAGTGTCACAAATATCACAAACACTTTAAAACACACAAAAACTCACATAAATCGCGTGATTTAACTTTCATCACGAATTCCCATAACAAATAATCATTGTTTGGATTCCTCGCCTGGGTCGTGACGTCAGAACTAAATGCGCGAATTGTATAATGACGGTATATTTTTATAGTAAAAATTAAAAAAAAAGGTAATTTTATTCTTTTAGTGCATTTAAATAAAATCTTGGTTTAAAAATAGTTTTTTCTTTAATTTATTTATTGATATATATTATATATCTATACAGGTGGCGCAGCTCATGCGCCTCGGTCTGTGTTACGAGAAAACGGTGTACTATTTTATTAAATTATTGTTATAGCCATATGCAGCTGACATTGAGAGCATAATCTACATAATTGATGAGATTATACGGGTGCTCAAAAAAGATGCATATCAAAGTTAGGTCTAGTGAGCTGGAAGCACCCTGTATATTAGCTCAATTTCTGATTGTGGTAACAAAAATAAGGTAAGTTTTATTAGCGATCCCTATATCAAAAATGAAAGGTTTTGAGATAATTAGATTTTCAAAAATACACACAAAAACAATATTTCAATAAAATTTACCCAACTTATGGTTTACTCCGTATAGTATGTTACAATGGTAAAAACACATTGTAGTATTAACTTAACTTTAATTGGTCGTTAAAAATTATACAGGGTGTTTAAAATTTTTAAATATATTTTTGTATACTTTGAGTGCAAATAACTCGCTTATTTCAAATGGAATACCCTGATATTTTCAGTTAGTCTGACGCAGAAAATATTTCTCTATAAAACTATATTAAGGTTGTTACCCTAAAACTAATATTTTTTTAGTTATTTCCTCCTTTATAACTTTGTGCTCAAGTACAAATATTCTTTTATACGGATATAATATTTTACTTTTTATTAAATATTTTTTTAAGGTAACAAGGTTTTAAAAGCATCCTCCAAAATTGCAGACAAGCCTACTTTAAGACGACTGTTATTAAACTTGTTTTTTGTTTGATTTTTAAGTAACCATTTTTATTTTAAATTACTCTATTTTGCACTATTTTTGGGGTTTTTGTTCTTTGTAGAGAGTGCTTTCTATTTAATTGTTTAATATGTAGGTATATTAGACTGGGCCAAAAATATCGACTTTTTTTTAAAAATATATCGAAAATATTGTTTAGGTGACAAAAGAAAATATCGTGAACTCTTGAGCCCTTAATATTAACCTTTAGAGGTCTATCTTCTTTAATTTAGATTTTTGATTTGTACTTTTATTTTTGCGTCAAAGCTCCTAACTATCGAGGTAAAAAATTATTTGCACATATATCTTTAAAAAATTAAATGTCCTATAAAAACGTCTTATTAAAAATTTATGCCAGACGAACCGTTTTCGATTAATCGCAGCATTTAAACAATTCAGATATATTTTTTAGATTAACCCTTTTATTTTGCCAAATTCTTGTAACTAACAGAAAAAAATTAATATACAGGGTGTTCATTTAAAAACTTTCCACTCAAGTTATCTTCGAAACGAGACAGATTTGAGAAAATCGCCGAAACACGTCAAGATATTTATTGAGGGGGAACGTTTTTTACAAAAATTGACGGCGCCCCTTTAACCCCTTAACCACCAGGGCCACCACCCCAAAATTCTTAAATGAGAAGGCGGGTCGAGTGATACATCATTTTAAAGCTCCTGACGAGTACTTTATAACCCTAGAATATGAAGTCAATATCTTCACCTATTACAAAATGGCGGTACTTTTTAAAAATTACCTAAATACCTGATTTGGATGGTCATATTTCCGAAACTAATAAAGTTAGATGTACTTAATGTGGTATTTTCTTAAAGCTCATTTAAAGATCTTTTAATGGTAAAATAATATACAGGGTTCTTAAATAAAAAAATATGTACTTTTCTTCTACCCTGTATATTACTACCAGTATCACCATTAAAAAGACCTTTAAAAGAGCTTTAAGAAAACACCACATTAGGTACATCTAACTTTATTAGTTTCGGAAATATGGCCATCCAAATCAGGTATTTAGGTAATTTTAAAGTACCGCCATTTTGTAATAGGTGAAGATATTGACTTCATATTCTAGGGTTATAAAGTACTCGTCAGGAGCTTTAAAATGATGTATCACTCGACCCGCCTTCTCATTTAAGAATTTTGGGGTGGTGGCCCTGGTGGTTAAGGGGTTAAAGGGGCGCCGTCCAATTTTTGTAAAAACGTTCCCCCTCAATAAATATCTTGACGTGTTTCGGCGATTTTCTCAAATCTGTCTCGACCACGAAGATAGCTTGAGTGGAAAGTTTCAAACGAACACATGTGTATATTAAAAACTGCTACAATGTGGATTTATTTAACAAGTAGAAAAACTTCATTAACTTTTAACAGTAAAGCGCATTTCGTTTAAGTATATCTTGGTTAGAAAGGTACGGATGCTTGTTTAAAAGGTTCAAAGCTTCTGGTCGTAAGCAGTGAAATGATTTGTCTCCTAACGATAGTGCATCCTCAAAAGACGGTTTGACAGGATAAATTTTAAGCTATTTTTAAGTTTAAAAAGCATAACTATCATTTAGTCTGTGGTGATTCTTCATAAAGTCAAATAACGTAGTATAGATGGGTCCACATTTAATTAATTCTGAAAGTAATACAGCAAAGTACACAAAAATGATAAAGTAAATAAACCCTTTGTGAACAATAGCCTAGTTTACACCGGGAGAACCAATTTTTAGTTCGTGGTCTAAATGACGCCACGCGTACTTTATTCACGGTGTAAACACTTGAGTATTAAAATTTGCTACTCCAATTCAGTCCTTCTCAAATGGGGATGACCAAATATGATTTTCCCCTTGTGTAAACATCGTCGGACTTTTTTAGTGGACCAAAATGACAGCCTTGATCTTTGACAGTGCATTTCTGATGTTTACTTTATCATTTTTGTGTACTTGGCGGTATTGCTTTCAGAATGAAATAAATGTGGACCCATCTATCTCAATAATTCACTTTTTTAATACCTACCTTTTTTAAAAAACACATAAAATCCTTAATTTAATGTTAAAATCACACCCTATTTTAGATTTTTTGCTCGTTTTTTTTTGGTAACGAATTTCCTGAGAGGTTAAAATTTAAAAATTAAAAATACACTTTTGGTCCTTTGCGCCGGTTGTATTAAAAACATAAAAACAAATACTTATATTTTGTAATGATATGTTATGTTGATATGATGAAATAACGTTTGATGGCTTATGCATTTTAATTTTGACTAGAAAAATTGATTCTACACGCCGGATGTATTGGAAAAAAATAAAAACAATTATATTTTGTAACGAAATGTTGACCTGTTGTTGTTGACTAAGGTAATTAAATAAAATAACTATGCGATGACTAACAACTAAAGTTTGACGATTTGTGCATTAGAATTTAGGTTAGAAAAACTTACCTTGGGAATGTTTTATTAAAGAACCCCCTGTAGGAACTCGAATATGACATGTTGGGCGCAAAATAAATAGCACTAGCGTTAATATGTTTATTCGTCGAGACGTCAGCGACGGTAGACAACAGGTAATACATCATCCCTGGATCATACGTGTCGTTTATGGCCGGCCTAATGAATCTGCTTTGCAGAATATACGACCAGAAAAAGCCCTGTTTAAAGCCATATTATGTAAGTGCAGCAACTGGGTCCTGTTGGGAAACACGGGGTTGATGTTCACATCCTTTATGTCAGGCAGGTGGGAGACGGTGTCCTCGGGGAGGTACAGGTCCCCTACGTGTTGAATCTCACAGTTGTCTTTGTTTACCAGCCTTATCGCGCGGGACACCTCGTCAAAGGCATCGCGAGCCTGCCACTCGTACTGCCCATTCACGTCCAGGAAGAAACACAACGCGAAAAAGTAGGATAAGGGCCACATTTTCTTTTTTAATATAAATAAATAAAAGCTTAAGATATGGAAAAACTACCCGGACACTCGGCACTAATACATGTTCAGGAAGAGCGAATTTTTGTGCGTTTGTTGAAAAATGTTTCGGTCCTTCGAGCCCGATTTATTGTTTGACGTTGAGGTTAAAAAGTCGACCCAACCCACCTAGAGCTTAACGAACGGGCAGGTATGGTCGTTGGGAGTTTTGTTATTTGTCCGTTCGTATCGCCCGTCTTGGGTCTTTGCGGTGTTGTCGGATCTGTAGAGGAGATTTTCCTTAAATAATCGCTTGTTTTATGTAACCACAGTTAGAGCTGTTACGTAATATTTACATTAATATTGGTTGTACAGGGCTTTCATTTATATTTTGCCACCAACTTTTAAGTATAACCATGAAGGATAGAAAAAATTGATATATATCTTTAATAGTTTTTGATATATAACCACTTATATCTGAAAAATAGTTGATATAATTTCCAATATACCTACCTAGGGCACTAAGCTGGGACTATAGATATGTAATAAAAATTATATCCAGATTTTAATAGCCATATTTCCGAAACTATAAGAGATAGATATATCAAATGTGGTATTTTTGTAAAACTTTTTAAAAGATTTTGTTAATGGTAAAATAATGTACAGGGTGTCCCATTTAAAAAAGTTTACCTCTTCATTTTTCTTGAGTTTTTAAATTCATGTGTTTCTTTTTATGTTCAAAAGATAATAGATAAAAAAATAGGAAACTTATATACAGGACTATTTTTCTATCCTTCTTGATTATGGTTTAAAGAGGATGGCAAAATATAAATGTAAAATCCGGTACGTTTTATTTTGTGTAAGATGATAACTTGAGATATTTTTCGCGTAATAACTAAAATTTTAAGGAATAATTTGTTTGAGAAACCACTTAAAGTTAACATTTTCCTAATGGGTACTTATTTATTGGTTTATCTTTAAAAGCATCTTATTTTTACAAGGCTAAATATTCATTTTTAGTAACAACAGAGTTAATGTAATTCATATAGGAAATTTTCGATTTAAATATGGACAAAGAGAACACCTCCATTACTTGACAAAGGCTTGGTTGTGTACACCTATAGTTCTAAGACAGTTGATGGAGTGGGTGCAAGACCCAAAGCCCCTTTAAAGCTTCTTACTAGTGAGGCAAGCCGCAGTATACCTGTCAGAAACATCCATGCTGTTCTAGCATGTGTCCAAGAAGAATCTGAAAATGGAATATCGAAACCATATCATTTACATTCGCCACTGACAGTCAGGGTGCTCTAAAACCCTTAAATTTTCTTCATCGTGTCACATCTCGCTGCCAGGAACAATTGGATAGATCATATGGATTCCTGGACACTGGAGAATAGAATTTAATACAAGAACAGATAAACTAGCAAGAGCTGAATCATTTAGTAGGTTTAACGGTCTAAATCCAGTCTTAAACTGGCAACATCGGGATCGTTCGCATTCATCACCTGGTCGACCAAGACATGCCAACGAAACACTAGGCGATCCTGAAAAATTGACCGTTGGGGACATTCATCTGGGGCGTGCTAACGCAACTAGTACGAACTATTGACAGGTCATTGTCACCCAAGGAAACACAGAAAATTGGTATTTAAAATGGCCTCACAACCTGGAGACTTTGTGCGGGGAATGGGAGGAAACAACCTTACATATAATATACAACTTTATCGGAAAAGAAATACCTACTTCTTAAAAACATAGAGGAAATCCTTTTCCGCATGAACATCTTTACATAATTCTGCTATACTCGATAAAGAAAAGCAGACTTCTGTAACAAGAGCGGCCTGCGCAATAAGCCAAAAGGCTGCAGTGCAAATATGGTCATGTAAGCATTTATGGGCAAGGAAATGCACTTGCACCCACTTGGCTATTGAGAATGTATGAAAGAAGAAAATGAAGGGAAGGTGAGTTCAAGGAAACTTCAGGATATCATAGGAAAAAGATCAATCAACAGTGCTCCGGATTTTGAAAAGGCATAAATACATTTCATACAAATATGAAAGACACCAAGAGCTAAGGGATGGGGATGAAATACGACGGCAGGAATTTTGTTTTGACATGATGGAAAGGGCAAACATGGACAGGGAATTTTTAGAAATATTTGTTTTCCTGAGGACTGCACATTTACGTTAAACAATGAACCCAATCCTCAAAATTACTGATACTGAAGCAAAGAAAACCAACACAGATTTGTCGAAACGAGGGCCCAATATCCACAGATAGTAAATATTTGGGCGCGGATTTTCGGAAAACATATTATTGGACCATTTTTTCTTAATCAAAATTTGAATGCAGAATTTTATTGGGAACTACCCGAAAAACTAATTTTACCCGCTTTAAATGATGTATCCAGGAAAAATCAGGAAATTTGGTACCAAATGGATGGCTGCCCGGCACATAATACCCTGGCCGTTCGGGAATATTTACACAATGCTTTTAATGGAAATGTTATTGGCCTACATCATAAATTGGCCAGCCAGGTCTCCTGATATTTTGCCAAATGACTTCTTCCTCTGGGGCCATTTAAAAAGCATGATATACAAGGATAAAAATTACTCTAATCTAGATGAGTTAAAAAATGCTATTTCTGCAGAATGCAATAAAATTTCAATTTGCCAGTTAGCCAATGTAAGACAATTTTATGAACGTCTGGGTTATTGTCTAGCAGTCAATGGAGGAATATTTAAAAATTTTCTTAAATCTTAAGTTTATTTCCAACATATTAATTATTGTAATAATATTAATAATTTATTGAAGCATGTAAATATTATAAATGTCATAAGTTGTTGAAATTTGTTACTCTAGTTTAGTTTAACTTAACTTAATTCGTTTGTATAAATACAACTTTAATCTTTTCACTGTACGATTTTTTGATAAAAATAAAGCACTAAATTTCAAAATGACAACGTTATGTCACGCTAACTAGCATTTTTATTGTTGTTCATGAATATGAGGCGATAATAATGTAACATTTTTTAAAAATATATTAGCATCTAACTAGCAAACGGGTTAACCGAAAAATCTTAAGTTTTTACCATGTACGTAGATTTGCGTGCTCTTCAATAAACTTTAATAGAATTGTTCTTTAAAATAATTAGGGGAGCCAATAATTGACCCCATTAAAAATTACATGGGATTTCCAATGTCCCGCCTGGCGATGCATCACCCGGCATTTGTTTATTATATGTTATAAAAACTCGGCGGTGGTAAACGGGGCGCAAGGCCTTCACTAAAGTTTTATTGAACAGGTAAATGGGGCGCAGGGATCTTGGGGTCAATAAAATCGTAAAGGTAAACGGGGCGCAAATGTTTTCTTTAAAGTAAAGGTATCGATATAAAATGTTGGTCTATTTTTAAAAATTTTATTAATTACGAAACATTTATTGCTTTCTTTGGAAAATGTAAAATTTTTGTAGGCTATTAAATCTTTTCCACTCACACTTTCAATTACTGGTACCGACATTTTCTCACTATTAAAATCTTGAGCGGAAATCTTTTCGCACATCTATTCACTATTACAATGAGAACTGAACTGATTAAGTGGTATACAAATTATTAGTGTCAATTATAGGAATTCTTACCTGCCCTGACCCACACCCCCTCTCGAGAAGGGCTGGCGTCCCATTTACCTATGATATAAACGTAACCTTACAGGCGTGCAGGTTAAAGAGATATTTTCGCGCCCCGTTTACCTCCGTCCTAAAAACTAAGACAAACATTTTTGCTATGTGATATTTATTGCTTCGGTTAAGGAGAAAATTACAAAGGTCTCTTTACAATACCCAAAAAATTCAATTTGACAATGAAAAAATCATTTCTAAAATATTCGATCGATGTTTTTCGATTATCGATAAAGACCTTTTGATGT
This sequence comes from Listronotus bonariensis, assembly GCA_014170235.1. Taxonomy (NCBI): domain Eukaryota; kingdom Metazoa; phylum Arthropoda; class Insecta; order Coleoptera; family Curculionidae; genus Listronotus; species Listronotus bonariensis. Next base: position 126,336 of record JACEGR010001392.1, on the reverse strand, counting down.
TAACATCGATGTTGAACAATGGATGTCCCATCCCTAGTTTATCATAAAATATCCAAATCATGACAACGTCGCTTGCATTGAGCACTGACCTGCCGATTTATCGATGTAGAAGGGGAAAAATTATTCAAAATGTGGGCGAGATGGCTTGTTTGTAAATAACAAGTGGTTGCGCGCTGCCGTTTTTCTTGTCGGTAATATTCGATTATTAAAACTGTGATAAGTTGGCAACCAGGCATACACTGAGAGAGAATGGTTTTGTACTTTACGTCCCATAGGTTAAATTCCATTGTGATGCCTATGTTAATTGATTTGTGGCTTTGTCTATGTTTAAAAGATATACAGAATCAGCTAAATGAGATAACTCATAGGCAATGTAAGGAAAAGAGACAGTCTAACGCGAATATCGGCATGTAAACATTTCGGATTGGATGACTAATGGAATATCCTTGGTTGTTGCTTTACTGGCCGATATAACTTTACCCATTGCTTATACAGTATGGAATCATAAGACCGTTTTAGCAAAAAATTTAATTGATACAAAAAATATGTCCCTTTGTTATTTTGATTAAAACCGGATATACAGGGTATCCGACTATATTTTGACCTTTGTCTACAACAAAGCTTACTGAAGTGAAACCATAAATGCTTCCGAATGAAAAAATTGGCAGATATTTTACGGCTTGCAAACGTCATTTATAGCATAAAAAATTAAAAATGTCAAAAAAGGGTAGACTTAGGTATAGGACATTATACACAAGATATGTTTAGAATTTCGTGCAGAATTCAAAAATAAAATAATATACCTGGTGTTCGATTTGAAATAAAAAGTTGATACTCGCCCACGAATAATAAAAAACCCTGTATATACAACATTTAAAAAAATTAAAGGTTTGTAGCACCCCCATTATTTTTTGTATTTAACTTTTGGCTCCATCTGCTATAGTTTCTGAGCTGTAGTGTCTCAAGATAAACGTCCCACCCTGTACATTGTGTTCTACTTAAAATAAGAAAGTTGCCCTATACCGGAAAATCGGCCATTTTGTTTTTGTGTTAAAAGAATGTCACAACCAAAAGGCGAAAATATGATAAAAAAACTTTTTAAAATCTAAGACCTTCTGCGAAAACCGCATTTTGATAAGTATATTTGTTCTAAAATATTCGAGATCAAAATGGGTCAACATATAGTCGGGCACCGTATTTAAAAATTTATAGTTTTCTTATTATTATTTTGACTCCAAAATTGTTACAAATTATATGCATATTCTTTTTTTTACCTCTTTCACTTACCTCCTTTTTAATAACCTTTATATTATTCTTATTGTAACAACAGGTAAGTATAATAAACAGTACGAATTTACGTATAAGGTAAAATAGTAATTTATGTAACATTTTTGCGAATGGGAAGTTTGACAGCACGAGCCGTTAGGCAAGTACTATACTTACTATATTTTTTCCACGACCGTATAAAAATTCCCAAAATACGATTTTATACATGTTTTATTGATTTAAACTTATTAATTTTAATTATTGCAGCGCGGCCATTATATTACAACCAAAAATAATAGCCTCCTTATTTTTTAAGAGACAATTATCTTCTTCATAACTCTGCATTTATTATTTAATTTTAGAAAATTGTATGTACTTACTTTTGTAAAAACAATACTAAAACAGTATGAATTCCTTTTCAATTTCTTAGTCATCCAAATTTATCATTACAAATAATTTTCAATAATTTCTATTAAATTTATTTGCAAACTGTCAAATTTTAAAAGTAGTGACACATGAACTAAAAAGAAATAATAACGAAATCAAAGGTAAGTTGACCGTTTGGCTCAGTTGATGTCGCGTTTGCAGTTACATACATTGCATAAATTGATATTTTAAGTTTTATTGTAGTAGGCATTGAAACAAATCACTAATTCAAAAGTGTAAAAAGCTTCGAAGTGTTTAAAAAAGTAACCTTTCTTTAACACTTTATGTAGTTTACTAGAATGGAGTACCTTAACTTCATGTTAACGATTAAAAATCAGCATTTTGTTTAATGGTCGGGGAAAAATAATTTTCTTTATTAAATAAGAAGAGTTCTATTTTTAAAATATTCACAGAGACAACCTAATCGAATATTTGTCTTTAAATTAAAAAAAACTTCCTCGAAAATATCTGTAAGTTTTTTCTATTAAATAAATAAAAAAAGAGTCCTGCCAGAATGGGCCCCGTTTTGTTGTTCCAATCCCTAAGGACTGGAACTCCTGACATCACTTTGCTGTGACAAACACCGCGCTCCTACCAGTGCTGTACCCTGACGGCGACGTGGCGCAGAGCGCAGCTAACCGGCCGCAACCGGCGGTACTTTCTACCCGGGGTCCGGGGACCTTCCCCGGAGTTGAGAGTTACGAGAACTCCGTATGTGGCTCCGCAAGTCAGACTTGGCAGGACCCTGCGTAGAGATTATAATTTTTCACTTGTATTTGAATCTAAATCATGTCGGCGAACGACGGTAGGATTCTAATTATAAATAAGTGTAATGTTGGTTGCCTAGGTTTGCGACTCGGTGAAATAAATTAAATATCGTTGTCGCAGTCGACCAAAAGTGTATCCGCAAATTAACCACGTAGCACTGTGCGTTAAAAGATGGGTATTTCGGGACAAAAATCTAATCAGTCATATTGCATTAATGTAGTTCTATTATATAAAATTAAGTAGGGAACCATGCTCTGCATACACAGAAAGCAATACTGTAATATTAATATACAGGGTAATTAAAAAATAAGAGTAAATTAACAAAGACATAAGGGCGCGGGTTACTGTAGAATTTTATGGGCTTATTCATAAGCTAATTTCATAAAAAAAGTTTATATAAACATATGTAGGTGCTGAAATGCATAGTTTTCAATAAGTAGGGTGTTAAACATTAAAAAAATATGTTTTTTTAATTAAAAACGTAAATATCCCTATTCAATGTTAATGCAATTTGGTAGCGGTATTTATAGCATAAAGGGGCTAATTTAGCTCTAATTTTATTACATTTATAAAGTCCAGTGGCGTCTCGAGCGAAATCTTAACCAATATTTCTTATATAAAAAAAACGAACGCCACTGACTTTAATAAAAATCTTTATTTTCTTTAGATTGTTTTATATAAACATATGTAGGTGTCGAAATGCATAGTTTTCAATAAGTAGGGTGTTAAACATTAAAACAACCTGTTTTTTTTAATTAATAACGTTTATATCCCCTATTCAATGTTAATGCAATTTGGTAGCGTTATTTATAGCATAAAGGGGCTAATTTAGCTCTAACTTTATTACATTTATTAAGTCCAGTGGCGTCTCGAGCGAGGAACCTTAACGAATATTTCTTATAAAGACACGAACGCCACTGACTTTAAATAAAAATCTTTTATTTTCTTTAGATTGGGCATAAAACAAATACAACTTTTTTGTTTTTTAAATATTTTGCTTCCTTACATATTTTATAAGGATATAATATAATAAATAAAAATCCTACATATAAAAATAATATTTTTTTTAAATAAAAATATAAACCTTCTAGATTATAAGTCATAAAAAATAGATGCTTTTTCTTATATTAATTTTTGGTTAACCTTTTTATATGAGGAATAAAAAAAAATAAAATGGCAAGGCACTTTTCTGTATTACAAAAGGGCCACAGAGAGAAGATGCATATTTCTACTTTTTTCACCGGAAAAAAATTAGTACTTTTTCCGGATATACACACACGTAAGTTAAGGTAGATAAGACAACATAAACCAAATTTTAGACAAGAAATGACAGATATAAATGTCAAAATGACAGCTGGGCGCCCTTTTGGAAGAAAAATTAAATGGAAACGGGGGTCTTGTGGCACATAATTTTAAAGCTCTTTAAACCCCAGAATATAAAGTAAATACCTTTACCCCCAAAAAATGGCGGTACTTTAAAAAACCTGAATACTTCATTTGAATGGCCATATCTCCAAAACTAATATAGTTAGATATACCTAATTTGGTATTTTCTTAAAGGTTTTTTAGGTATCTTTTTAATGGTGATCAATATACAGGGTGTGTTATTAAAAAAAAATTGTACTTTTGTCCTTCCCTGTACAGTATCACCAATATTACCATTAAATAAATCCTTAAAAGAGCTTTAAGAAAATACCATATTAAGTGTATCTAACTTTATAAGATTCGGAAATACGGCCATCTAAGTAAGGTATTCAAATAATTTTAAAAGTACAGCCATTTTGTAGTAGGTAGGTATAGGTTTCAAATTTATATTCTGGGGATATAAAGTACTCGTCAAAGGCTTTAAAATGATGTGCCGCAAGACCCACCTTTTCATTTAATGTTTCTTTCAAAATGGCGCCCAGGTGTCACTTTAATATTTATATCTTTTATTTCCTGTCTAAAAGTTGGTTTATATTGTCTCACTAAAGTACTCAAATTTTCATGAAAAAATACCAAACAATTCAGAAGTTAGGAGGGGGGTCCTGAATTTAGACAAGCACTGTATATAAAGTCCAATCAGACAATTTTAACCTTTATAGAACCTATTCAAAATAGCAACCAAGCAACTATACCAAGTTCAAAATTTTTAATTCATATCTATCAAATCACAGAATTAAGTAGACAGATATTTATTAACTACTTCAAAAGTTTTTATAGCAACGATGTCTAATTGACGTTTTACTGGTTTAAGACTTCAAATTCCACATCATTAATTTTCTACCTTTAATATGTCGCAATAATATTTGTTTTCAAAATTAAATCGTCGTGTCTTTTTTCGTCAGAAAAAACAAATTTTAGATTGTAGCTCTTGGTTCTTTTGTCTCCCTTCGGTTCGCGTCTGGAGACAACACAACCTCAACCTAAAGTTATTGCTTATTGTGTATTATACGAACCATAGCCATAGAAATTGTCTATGAATTAAACCATCATCAATTTTAGGCGAATAACCAATTTTAAAACGGTATTTGCCAATCGGTTATGTTGACTTTTAAACATTAGGTTTGTTCCAGCAGGCTGTCAGAAATGTTTGCAACCGTTCGGATTCTGCGCACGTCAAATTTGTCGTTCCAGCAGTGCCATGTTTCTAACATTATACAATTGTTTGCTGTTCCAGCAGTAGTTTTAAGATGTTGGAAACATGTTGGAAACTGTTTGAAAAGTTTGCAAACTTTCTTCAAACATTGCTGACAATTTTTAACATAACCTTTCTTGTATTGACGTATACGCAGTATGCACGCCTTGTTTATTTTTCGTTCCAGCAGAAAACTATTGCCAACATTTCTGACTAGTGTTTGCAACAATTTCTGCAATTTACGATTGTTGCTAACATGTTTCCAACATTCTGCTGGAACAAACCTATTGTGTTATACGTCGAAACTTGTCACCAATAATTACTGAGGTTATAATTGGTTGAACGCCTAAAATTGATGCATTACTCGGTTAACCCTTTGACGCACGCCAATGCAATTGAAATGGCATTCCCGCAAGGAGGTCGCTTTGACTTTCGTCTCGTCGGTCGGCCCGCTATAAAAGTACCAAGTTCGTTAAAGGTGAACGGACCGAACAAAGACGCAGGGGCAGACGCAGACTGCCGCTGCTGCTTGAAAAATTGCGAATCTGTCTGCGAATACCAGGACAAATAAGATAACCCGATATCGCGTAATATGCTAACAGAGATGCTAAATCCAACACCGTGTAAAACCGTCTTGTCTCACAAGGATTTTCAAGATGTGTTGTTTAATTCAAGGGGTATGATGCATTTTATGGCTTCCGAGACAAGAACTATTGCGATATAGGAAAGAGGATAATTCCCATATAACATTTTTTGCCGGCCAGTACATTTAATTTACTGGGATTGCCAACACTCTTTAATGGCAAGGCATTGGCAAAAAGGTATCAAAAGACAGGAAAGTGGGCAATTGGCCGTTATTGGGCCATGTGATGGCATCCGTCATTAATAAGTTATGATAAAAAATGCGTTTAGGATGATGGCATCCATCATTAATAAGTTGTGCCAAAAAAATGCGTTTAGGATGATGGCATTCATCATTAATAAGTTATTGGCAAAAAAATAACAAAAGACACGAAAGTGGCCGTTATTGGAGCCACGTGTTGCAGATACTGTGATGGCATCCATCATTAATAAGTTATGATGAAGAAATGCGTTTGGGAGAATGGCATTTATCATTAAATAAGTATTGCAAGTTTTATAAGTTGAATGTCCCAAAAGTTAAATAACATATTTAGAATTTTGTAATCGAAAAAAGAAAAAAGGCAGGAAAACTTTATCATTCAAAAATTACATGATATAAATTTTTATACAGTAACAATAAACCATACAAAAATTAAAGGTATGTAGTAAAATTAAAAAAAGATAGTAAATCAAAGAAAACACTTTAAAATAGTAAGTATTTAAGGGACACTTACACTCAATTTTCAGATCCAAAACATAGGAAGAAATATTTTAAAGGAGTTAAATGTCAAAAAAAAAAACTATTAAATATATATAATATTTTTTATTAACACGTCTTTAAAACTTTTAATAAGGCAACTCCTGATTTCATATAATTTTTTAAGTAACTACAAACTTAAAAGGTTTTAAACAAAATGTTTACAGCTCCTAACAGTCTACTTGAATAATCGCCTTCTGACTAGCCATCACCAATTAATCACACAACACACACTAATTAGGTAATGAATACACTTAATTATGTCTATTAAAAACTCTTTTCTTAAAAAAGAAACTAAAAGCTAGAAAACCACGTAGAAAACATAAGCGGTCAAACAAAAGCAATTTTGCTTCATCTGTCAAAATCGTCAAATCTTGTATTTCGGCTAAGCGGGAAATTTGAATTTGTCACCTTCGGTCGAAATTAACCTAGCTAATTTTACCATCATTTTATTTTTATTCTCTCAAAAATACATAATAAACATTTTGTTTGACTTAATTTTTATTTGCATGATTTGTAACAATAAAATGTTATGAAAAGGCCATTTCCTTTTAATTATGTAAAAAAACATAAAATAATGTTGTTTAGCTGCCATTATAAATAAAACAGATCAAAGAAATTGCTCTAATGTTAGTTAAATTCCAATGTTAATAATATGGTTTGAAAAGTATGAATATGCGTTGAAGGTTTGCCTTCAAAAAACCAATATTTATTTGCCTGCAACAAAAAGGCATGCTTTCATTTAATCAGGATTGGTATGCCGCCATTTTGTATGTATGCTTGCCGGCAATTCGCCTGCATGTAAAATTTATTGACAATTGAGTGTTTATTTAGGGTTGACTTTTTAATGCGTATTAGATGTTGGCATAATATTGCCACCAATTGTCAATGCTTTACCATCAATGCCAATATGAAAAATGTATATTGCCGGCAAATAGTGTTTGCTGGGTTATTACACCTAGGACCTAGCCCTAAGGTGACTTTTCAGAACGGTTTCTGAATAAAAGCAAAATGTGGAAAAAGGGCATTTTTTCTATTTTTGTTGCTCATTACTTTGAGAATTTTCTGAGAAATCAAAAACGCCTTAATATACAGGGCATTTCTTTAATTTCCCCCTCACTTTTAATTTTTGAGCGGATCAATTTAAAAAGTAAATACTACAGAGATATTTTTAAGTTGGTAAGCAAATCAGTTTTTTTTTAATAAAGTAATATCCGTAAATGCAGAAAACATTTACGGATATTACTGTTCCAGATACAGGATGTTGAAGTTTTAGAGAAAAAACTCCTTTTTTTATTATAACTTTCCTACTATTTCAGATATTTTCGGTACACTTTTTTGACAATTACATTACATTTTGGGCTGTAAAATTTAAAAAAGAAATTACCAGTGGTATTCAAACAAGATTTGTATTAAATTTTTTAAAGAAAAAAATAGTACGCGACTGCTTTTTTCGAATCAATATCATTTTTGAAATACGCATTTACTTTAGGTTTAATTCGCTTTTTTGATATTTTTGCGTACCACAAACGATGTGCCACAAGACCCCTTTCAATTAAATTTTTCCAAGATGGCGCCCAGCAACCATCTTCATTCATCTGTCATTTTCACTTTTAAATATAGTGTTTACATTTATGCATTAATTTTGCATCCCAAAGTATTTATTTTTAAATTGTTTCGTTCAAAAAATACAAGGGGAAATTAAAAATGCACTGTATATGACCCATATACAAAAACTAAAGTTGTATGACCTTACACTTTTCAGGGCTACCTCTGTATACTTGATGTAAGCGTTAAAACTTGCGCAATTTAACACAAAAGTTTGAAGTTTTTCTTCATTTTTTTTTTTTAATTGACTATGTACCTGAAATTTAGTGAATTTGTGCAAGACTTATGAATCGCAGTGTGTATCGTTTATATTTTTGTCTATACTCGCGTGCGCAAAGTAGTTACTTTTCGCACGCAATCTGTATTAAAAATGTAACTGGTATTGTATATTGCAACAACAAATAAAGTCAAAACTAAAAATTCTGACGGTAAGCAGTAGTAGAATAAAAATCAAGGTTAGTTTGTTAGGTTGCGACATATCCTCAACTTTTAGGCGGTTCGAGGTCGGGGACGCAGAAGGCACTCCAGAGAAAAGTTGGGGAAGACTTGAGTAAAATCAAAGATGACTGATCAATCCAGTGGCGTCTAGAATTTGCTTCTTTCATATTGCATTGTTTTGGAAGTGATATTTGTTGAAAGATGTAATTCCAAATGTTTTTCATTTAAAGTAAAAGAATTTACAACCTAATAATAACTAAAAACTGTTGTGTAAACGGTTGTTCTACCAATACAATAAACTGTATATCTCCGGCACTGAACAACATGGCTAAAAAATGGGAATGTGACATCATAACACGACAAAGACAATATAGAACGAATGTCGCGACCTTATATAGACCAACTTTTGAATAAAAATTGGTGTATTCCTTTTAGGGTTTAGAACTGCCCGGAACGACACCAAAAGTGTTCCCTTTTAATTGCAGTCTATTGAATTTTTGACGGTTTTGACACTCTTGACGGTTGAAGAACGGTTTCGGGCGGTTCTAGAGCATAAAGGAATACACCAATTAATCGTTTTACTTTCTCAAGACACTCATAGAAAAGTATTGTTCCTAACACTTGCGCAAAGTGGCTAATCCAAACTCCGCTTCGCGTCGTTTGTCTAACTGCTTTTGCGTGCGGAAAAGTATCACTTTACGCGCTTGTTAGGAAAATAACTATTTTTTCTATTCGTGTGCGCATTAGTGCGGAAAAGTCCAAAAATATCGAACCATATACACGGTGTTTCAAAACTATGGGATCAAACTTCTAGGAATTATTCGGTGCAACAGTAGAAAACATTTGAGTATAGGGACCCATGTCCGAAAAAAGTCACTACGGCTCTTCGGCCCTAAGGCGCGTTAAAATTTAGAAAGATTAATTGCCTAACTAGGATTTAATGCGTTGGTGTGTGGCTCTACTGTCGTTAGCTTGAAGTTTCGTTCCCAACAACGCTAAAATTAATTTGTCGTCGGTTTGGCCATTGTCGAACCACTTTTTCTAGCCCATATCAACTGCAAAAAGTGGCCAGTGAAAACACGGCCCAAGGCCGTGTTTCCACGATGCCACTTTTTGAAGTTAGTATGGGCCACAAAAAGTAGTTGGTGTGTGGTTTTACTGTCTTCAGCTTGAAGTTTCGTTTCCAACATTGCTAAAATTAATTTGTCGTTGGTTTAGCTATTGTCGAACCACTTTTTGTGGCCCATATCAACTTCAAAAAGTGGCCCGTGAAAGCAGGGCCTTATACTTTCTTTTATTTCTTTAATGTCCCCCTCCTTTTTATTTTTAAACGGATCAGTTTGAGGAAATATAAGTTTGGGATATAAAATTTATACGTAAAAACTATAGTCCCTCGGCCCGTAATAACATTCACTTCATGATAATAACACTTTTAAAATCTTTTAGGGGAGTTTCTTTTGACAAGTCTACCACGAATATTTATACCACCATATATGAAAGCGGCGCGTTAACCCAGCCTGTCAATGTCAAAAATGTTTTGGGTGTCAGAGGACCAGGTAAACGCACGATACTTTTTTTTTTTGTCGGACAGGTTTACCACAATGTCATTGACCCTAATGGTTTCGTGACTGTAACACTTGTTTTTTGCACAATGTTTAAAAATTGCATTTAAAACATTGTGGTAAACTTGTCCGACAAAAAGTGACACGTTTGCCCGGTCCATCACCGGAAACATTTGACATTGACAGGCTGGGTTCACGCGCCGCTTTCGTATATGGCGGCACAAGGGAGCAAAGGGGCGGTCGCTCCTTTCGCCTCCTTGACTTGGCGCCCCTTTCGCAAAAATAATAAATCTTGGAAAATCTGTTTTATTTTCATATGTTTTTCACAGCACAAAACAACAGCTTTTAATAACATTACACACAACAAACTAAAATTACAAAGTCAGTTAATACCCACATTAAAATAAGCAAAAGCAAAATATTTTTTTCAATAGTGGCATAAATTACTACTCAATGAAAAAGATGTTGCAGGTTTTATTAAATCATAAGTTTAATATTTTAAATCAAGGAATAAGAATAAAATTGTACAAGGAACTGCCAAAAAGAAAATGCTTTATTAGGGGTAGTATTTAGTTGAATTTAGTATTGCTTAGGTATTATTAGACAGTCTTTTAAAAAAAAGCACATATATTTTAATATTTATTTCGTATTTGTATTTTATAAACGTAATGCCAGTAATTCTAAAGAAATTAAATAATAGATCAAATCAGGTGCCGTTTTTCAAAAAAAAATGTAACAAAAAGAAAAGCTATTATTGTGTACAGGGACGCCGTCTAGCCAGCATAAAATATCAGTTCGTTTTTAAAAGCCCGGTACGCAAAATTTGAATCTGGTATTTTTAGGCGGTTATATAAAACAAAACATTGTATTTAAAAATAAGGGCGCCCCAAAGAAACTTTGCCCCTCCCGCCCCTAAACCCTGCGCCACTGTATGGCGGTATGAATATTCGTAGTAGACTCGTCAAAAGGAATCCCCTAAAAGGTTTTAAAAGTGTTATTCTCATGAAGTGAATTTCTCTTCTTTAATAATTACCTAAATATCCTATTTGTATGGCCATATTTCCAAAACTAATAAAGCTGGATAAAGGTTTGCCATTAAAAGATCCTTAAAAGAGTTTTAAGAAACTACCACAATCATAAATATGATGTAATTATATTATATATATATATATATATATATATATATATATATATATATATATATATATATATATTTTTTTTTTTAAGATCTATGTAAAGGGAATATTGATGATTATATGCAGGGTAAGATTAAAAGTATATATATTTTTAATGCAACCCTACATATTATATCACCATTAAAAAAAGTTAATACAACAATTTTTAAAAAATACAATAATTATATGGAACCTTATTAGTTTCGGAAATATGGCCATTCAAATAAGGTATTTAAAGTACCACCATTTTCTAATAGGTAAAGCTATTAACTTTATGCTCTAGGATTAGAAAGTACTCGTCAGAAGCTTTAAAATGCTGTGCTTCACGACTCCTCTTTCAATTTATTTTTTCCCAAGATGGCTCCCGGCAACCATCTTGAAGTTTTAATTTGAAAATTTTACTGTAAAATATACTATAGTTTCCTTTTTTAACACGCTTTTATTAGCTTGGGTTGTATCTATCTATCTATCTATCTATTTATCTATCTATGTAACGGAATCTTTGAGCCTAATTTTTACCAACTCCCAGCGATTCAATTTCTTTGAAACTTTGCACACGTATCAAGGACCGATGACAATGCAATAATTTAAAAACAGTATCCCGTTATCCTGATTAGGACCACCAGGATAAATAAATTCCTTTACAGATCCTGTGTCCTAATACTACTCTTGACAAAATGGCGAAGGATTTTTTTAGTGAATAAACTGGAGCATTTTTACATACATACATACATACATACATGCATATCGAACTAAAAATGAAAAAATAAATAATAGTTTAAAAAAACTAAAAAACACGCTTTTATATGCAACCGAACTAAAAATTAGAAAATAATTTTTCATTACAAAGAGTTTGTCACTTCAGAATAAAAGCGTGGGGTGCTTAATATATTAAATGTTATAATTATTCTATTTGCAAATATCTATGAGGGAAAAGTTATGAAAAAATAGTAAAATGCACCCTACGCTTTTATTCTGAAGTGACAAACTCTTTGTAATGAAAAATTATTTTCTAATTTTTAGTTCGGTTGCATATAAAAGCGTGTTTTTTTAGTTTTTTTAAACTATTATTTATTCTTTTATTTAATCGACTGTATATTTTGTCAACTTTAGTTTTTCAGTAACGCAAGAGAAGAAAATACATATGTAGGGACATTTTTTTTCTAGACAATAACACTTTCATTTTAAAAACGTTAATTGATTTATTTCTCAGAATAAATTGTAAGTCAAAGTATCGCTCCAATATAATATTCGCTGATAACATTGCTAACAAAAAAATACAATTTTTAAATATAAACTTATAACAAAATGAAAATTACAATTACAAAATAAATTTTGCTCGCAATTTAGCCCCAACACCACTGCCGAAGACGTAAAACTGTCGACATTCTTGTCGGCCAAAGGGGGCCCCCCGATGCATTTCCTCCCGGTGCAGGCCGCCATATGGCCGATATACGCGATAATGTTGCGCCGGAGGAAGAAGTAAAAATTTACCGAAGACCGGCCGGCAAGCCAGCTTGCCTGCTATTTTCCGTTAGTTTAAGCGTATCGCAAAAAATGAAAAAGATCGTGAGACTGTTTTCCCACAGAAGGGGTTTTAAAAATTACGTTTAAGTTTAGTAATAAATTGATGTAAAATTATGTCTGGAATTTTTGCCCTAATCCTGATTTAATATGCCTACCTTTTTACCCCGTATTGGTGATAACTTGGATTTTATGTGGTGAGAAAAATTTAACATTTCATGTTTGGTGACAGGTATTAAAATGTGACTTCATTAAAGTGCCCTTTTACCAGGAAAAAAAGTGGGATGATGGATTAAAAATACCTTTTAAATATGCAAATTGGTTTATTTAAAAAAAACTTTTGAATTTTTTTTCTGCGATAACGAGCTTTTTGTGACTTTTTGTTGTTTTGCCAGTTCTTATTCTTTCTTTACATATAATATATTCAAAATAAGTGGGCACTACTGTACACATATTAAATTTTTACTCTTAACGCATAAAAAAAAATTGAAAAAAATATATATTCTTGAAAATAAACAAGTTTGCATATTTGAATGTTATTTTTATTTCTAAAAATCTTTTTTTTATAAAAGTTTTCGATATTGTAAAAATTAAGGGTACTTTTCTCTTTAAGAAAATTCATGTTTTTTGACATACCTTGTGTAGAACTGCAAAAAATAATATTTGATGATAGCATTTTGGGTTTTAGACCATGCAGAACGTTTTATAAAGAGTAACTTTGATTCGTAAAATTAATAATAAAAAGTTTTCCGTATGGTGCAAACTTAAGTAGACACGCTGTATAACAGCTTTTAAGTACCTAATTATAATTTATTTTTATTGCTGTGTTACTTAACGATTTTCTTTCATTTAAATATTAAAATATAACCACAATAATTATTTATGATAAAACCGTTTATAGATGTAACGAACTAAAAGTTTTTATGGTACATAGTAAAACATTTTTATTATTGAAATAACGTAATAAAACATTTTTTTCTTAGATAAAAATACTGCTTTATTAAAGAAATAAAAATAATCTAAATTAAAAGGAAAATCGGTAAATTGATAAAGAGTTATAAAATTCAAAAAATTATATTGTCGTCCACTCATAAAAACTTCTGCTTGGTAAAAAAATTAGTCTTCACAATTTAATGGAAAGGGGGTCTTGTGACATATCATTTTAAAGCTCCTGACGAGTACTTTATAACCCCAGAATATAACGTCAATGTCTTCACCTATTACAAAATGGCGGTACTTTAAAAATTACCTAAACTTTTAATTTGGATGCATGGCTTTGTTTCCGAAACTAATAAAGTTAGATGTAGTTAATATGGTATTTTGTTAAAGCCCTTTAAAATATCTTTTCAGTGGTTGAGTTACTGGACACCCTGTATGTATGTAGGTAATTTGATTGAAATTGATGAAAACTTTAATGTCTATTGGTGCCTAAACGGTAAGGTTTATGGACTTTAATAAAGAGTACCTTATTTTTTAAGTTTTTGATTGTCTATAAAATGGCGCCCCCAGCTTGCGATATCTGTCAAAATAAAAAGTTATGATGTAATTAAATTTTAGGTTTTAGGTAAAGTACTCTCTGGCGGTATTTAAAAAAGTACTTTTGTCTTAAAATTTTAGAATCTGCAAAGCTCGATTTGTGTGCCAAATATTAACTGGATTGGCTAAAAAATAAATGCAATATGGCGAAAAACCAAAATAAAAATTGAACGAAACTTTGACGGCTTGTAACTCGAAAACGAATGACATTTTGAAAAAAATTGTATGAAGCTCTACCCTTATTTTGTAGAGTATAATCACCCGCCTTAAGTTTCGTGATCGATTTTTGAATCACCCTGTATACATTGTAGGACAATAAGTACTTATTTTTTTTAATAAAGCACCCTGTATATTTATTTATCATTAAAAAGATTTTTAAAAGAGTTCGCGGGTTCGATTCTGAACCGGTTCTGGGACTATTCGCATGCGCAGTGAAAAAGCAGTGTTCGCGGTTAGTTAAATCCTGAATGTTTAGTAACAATTCTGTGTTCGCGGGTTACAATGGAATCAGTTTGTTACCGGTTCGTAACCCGATTAGCAGTCCTGGGATTTTTTTGGAACTAAAAGTTCAGTACGGAATTTCATGCGCATTGTCGACATGGTCAGCTGTTTTCTGTTTTTGTGGTACAGAAATAAACCGTTGTATCACAGTTTATTTGTTTCTGCCACTTTTTATGCGGGTTAATATACCTGTTGAATATTTTTTTATATTTTTGTGATTCTGAGCGTATATAAACAAGGGATTTTTAATTTTATTCCGTATGAATGTATGTATGCAATAAAATAAATAAAGATTTAATTAAAAAATATAGACAATATTACAAAATTTTACCATTTCTTGTTGTTTGAATTTTATCTTTAGTTAAATACACATACTTATGTTAAAAACGAGAGGAGGCAGGGAATCCCTCGTCTTCCGCCGAGAGACCTCGAGTGGTTTTCGACAGTATAACAATTTACCTTTTTGTTTAAATTTAATTTATTTTTGTTGTTGTATCCAATTTAACCATGAAAAATCCTAACCAAAAGGCTAGGTTAGAATACATCCTCAGCTGTATAGAAAATCGTTCACGGTAAATATAAATTCCGAACTAATAAATAACTAGACATGCGCTTTAAAACAATTCTAAACCAGTGCTGTTCTGGTTCAGAATCAGTTCATTACTAGACCCGCGAACAAAGCTATTATAATAAAAAGTATTATAAAATTTAGGAGGCTTAAAAATACTATTTTTAATATAAGTAAAAAGTGATTTATACTTAAAAATCCGTGTCATTAGTTGCTTGATTCGCAGACTAATATGAAAATAATGAAAATTACAAATTTGTTTGTCCGTAAAGCCTGGCCACATAACTCAATCGGTTTATTGTTAAAAATAACCTTACACTTGGGACTTGGCAACATCAAAATCACTGCTTCCAGGTGCTGATAAAAGCGCACCTAAACCTAAAGAAAAAACAAGTGATCTAGTCTTTTTGTTTGCATTAAACCAGTTTAGGTAGCATTGGTGCATTAGATGGTCATTTACATGGGCGTACTGACGGAATGGGATGAACCCCATTAAATACCATTATACGATGCTTATTTTTTACGCAGTTTAATATAAAATTATGCTGTAAAATATTTACAAACCTTACTTTGGGTATTTTTGAAGCAAATCCCCCAAAAATAACTCAGGTGATGATAATACTAACAGTGAAAATTGCAACATTTTAAAGGTATTTTTTTATTTACTCATTATTTTTTGTCTCCTGGTAATTCATAGAAATCTGAAATGTTTTTCTTGTATTTGTCTTTATCCTATTAATAATTTACGTAAAAACAGATGAGAAAATAGAGACATTTTGCACCCCTTATTTTGCAATTCCGTTGTGGTTAACGTTATTCTGAGACTGCGCAGTAACGCAAACATGATCCATTATCGTTATTAACCATACCGGATAATTACGGATGAATACCGAAGAGCTTATTGTTATCGTTATCGTTATGGTTAAACTGCTTGGTTGCCGGATTGTAGAAGTTTTAATATCAATTATTTAAAAGGTTAAAATTTTAATGCCGTATTAATTTAAAAAATCTAATTAGCGAAAAATCTATAGCAGTAATAAAAATCAAATATTGTTAAGAAATTAAAACGGACTTGCACTTTTACGGATATTCTAAATCAGTAGCCTAGTTTACACCGCGAGGACCAATTAGATCCGTGGACCAAACCCAGGATTAATTTTGTTAGTTCACTAGTGTTTACACCAACTTAGTTTATGGATCAATTTAATTCGTTTAATCCTAGTACCAAAATGACAGCTGAGCATATGACCAGAACCTAACCTCATTTTTTATCTTTTAAAACTGTATCGCTTTTTAAATTCCATTTGAAAAAAATACTAAAACAGTTTTGGTTAAATATCAACAAAATTTTAAAAAATATAAACAAACAACAAAATTATTAGGTTAAGACCGAAATTCAACGTCTTTTTCGTCAAAATGCGCACTGTCAAAGATCAAGGCTGTCATTTTGGTCCATCAAAAAGTCAGAAGTGTTTACACCAAAGAAAATCATATTTGGTCACCCCCATTTGAGACGAACTGAATTGGAGTAGCAAATTTTAATACTCAGGTGTTTACACCGTGAATAAAGTACGCGTGACGTCATTTAGACCTCGAACTAAACATTTGGTCCTCCCGGTGTAAACTAGGCTAGTAATTAATTTAGATGTTATAATCTGGCACACTTGCTTTTTATTCTACTACCAAACCTAACCTTACTTTTTGTGTTTTGCTTATACTGTATTGTTTGCATCTACTTTAAAAAACGAAATCAACAGAAGTGTTTGCATATATTTAAATATGGATTTATATCTTATGAACAATAAAAGTAAATACTGATTTTTCGTTAACTTTAAAATGGGTGAACCACAGGCAAAAATAAGGTTATGTGTCGAAAGCGCAGACGCAAGATATATTTCTTAAAAGAGGCTGCAAAATCTCTGTCCAAAACTGCTGCTGTAATCGTTATGTTTAATAACGATAACCATAAGGACGCCAAAAAACGTTTGTTATTTTAAGAGGTGCAAAATGTCTCTAATAAGGCCGCTAGGTTTCCAAAGGAATATACCGACCGAGTCGTCACCTATCGAGAAGTTAAGAATTCGGGCCCAGTATTAAGAGCATGTGTAAAAGACTCATGCTTTTAATTAATACTTTAGTATAAAATGTTATTACCCGACTTCATGTTTTTGATTTATTTTTCTATTCATTATTTTTAAATTTTTAGATACTTCTATTATTTTAAAGTCGATTTAGTTTTTGTCTAATGTTTTTTAGGTGTTTTTAATGATTTATTGAATAAATGCAATGAAAAAAACTAGATTTCGTTAAAAATTCTGCAATGAAAGTCTGTTTTTGTATTGTGTCTGCAGTTCAAGTGTAAATAATTAAGAAGACATTGACAGGCTGGGTTAAAGCGCCGCATCCATATATGGCGGTATGAATATTCGTGGTAGACTCGTCAAAAGAAATCCTCCTAAAAAGGTTTTAAAAGTGTTATTATCATGAAGTCTATTTCATTACGGTCCAAGGGACTATAAGGAATTTCATGGTATAAAAAATTTAATAACATTATTTTACGTTAAAATTGCGATTAATTTTTTCAGCTTTTTTGTGTTAAGGAGGCAAACATCAAATATTTACATTTTTTTAATAAGTGGAGTATTTATAGTGGTTTCTTTCTCTATATTCGTACGCCCCTGTTTTCATTTGCTCCCACCGAAGTATTACCCTATCGCAAATTTTGACACCTCGCAATTATGTTTTTTGGCAAGTTCTTTCATCCTTGTCTTGCGCACTTCGGCGACTATAAAAAATAGCAGAACGAATAGGGGTGGACTATCGCAAGGGGTGCTTACCATGAACTTTGCAAAAGAGTTTTGCTAGTGTATGTATTTATGCCATGTGATGAGACCTGTTGAGTTTTAAATTTAAATAGGCTTAATAAATGTTTTCTATTTTGGGTTGGCATAAGGGGTCGTGATTACTATTGTTGTATTTTATTGCTGTTTCTGTAGATAGTAAAGGTACAGGTTAAACCAACAAGAATATTTTATTTAAATTGAAGCGTTCTTTTGAAAAACCCCATTTGTCAATAACTGTTGTTTTGGAGAAAAGTAAAAAAATATACAGTGTGTCAACGAATAGACTAGGTGGATAAAGTTAAGTAAAAGCTAATACTATAGTATTTGCTTTATTTGTTGTGTGCAATTTTGTATGTTTTATTTCGTATTATTTCAAGTAAAAGCATTTGCTTAGCTTTATTCACCTATAAACTTAAATTTAAGGGGGTAATTCTATTTGACAAAATAAGGGTAGAGCTTCATATATTTTTTTTCAAAATGTCATTCGTTTTCGAGTTACAAGTCGTCAGAGTTCAATTTTATTTTGGTTTTTTGCCATATTGCATTTATTTTTTAACCAATCCAGTTGATATTTGGCACACAAATCGAGCTTTTGGAGATTCTAAAATTTTAAGATAAAAGTACTTTTTTTAATACAGCCAGAGGACACTTTATCTAAAACTTAAAGTTTATTTACATCCTAACATTTTTATTTAAACAGATATAGCAAAGCTGGAGACACCATTTTATAGACAACCAAAAACTTAAAAAATAAGGTACTCTTTATTAAAGTCGATAAACCTCACCGTTTAGGCACCAATAGACATCAAAGTTTTCATCAATTTCAATCAAATTACCTACAAGACATTCAGGGTGTCCAGTAACTCAACCGACAAACTTAACCAAACGATTCTTCAACAAAAAATAAGAAAAAAACTTCATATAAAATATGTCCTAAACGTCTTAGCTTAGGTGTTAATTTTTTTGTTTTAAATATTTAACACACCGTAATTCAAAAACAAAGACGTTTAGGACATATGTTTATATAAATATTTTTCTTATTTTTTGTTGTAGAATCGCCCCTAAAGTTTGTCGGTTGAGTTACTGGACACCCTGTATGTATGTAGGTAATTTGATTGAAATTGATGAAAACTTTGATGTCTATTGGTGCCTAGACGGTGAGGTTTATTGACTTTAATAAAGAGTACCTTATTTTTAAGGTTTAGATTGTCTATAAAATGGCTCCCCCAGCTTGGCGATATCTGTCAAAATAAAAAAGTTATGATGTAAATAAATTTTAAGTTTTAGGTAAAGTGCCCTCTGGCGGTATTTAAAAAAGTACTTTTATCTTAAAATTTTAGAATCTCCAAAGCTCGATTAAATATCAACTGGATCGGTTAAAAAATAAATGCAACATGGCGAAAAAACCAAAATAAAAATTGAACTTTGACGACTTGTAACTCGAAAACGAATGACATTTTGAAAAAAATTATATGAAGCTCTACCCTTATTTTGTCAAGTAGAATTACCCCCTTAAGTTTCGTGATGGATTTTTAAATCACCTATATAGGACAACTTTGTTATGTTAAATGGAACATGTATATACCGGGTGCCCATGAAATCACTTGCTAGCTGCCATTCTTTTATTTCTTTATCGATACTGACGAAATTTGAAAGGGTTGTTGCAATAACGAAAAGTCATTTTTAGGTGTATATAATAGGTTTTTACGACTGGAATTTTTGATTTTTAAATGGGACACCCAGTATATTTTTTGTTTTTGGATTCTTCAGATCATTTTTAGTCGGAATACAATATTTTTAAAACAAATTTTGGTCAAATTGTATTTTTTTATTTTACATCTAGAGTGCCATGAGAATTCTAAAATCACTCGTCATACTTTACTTACTTTTAAAAAAATACGAAATTCAAATTCTATTGTTCCATTTAAAAATCAAAAGTTCCAAAAACCAGGGTTACGTACCACGCAATTTGTAGTACAATGTGGGTGTTAAATTGTATAAATATTAATTAATCAACAGAAAAAAAACAGCTGGTTAGTAGTAACTTTTTATGACATCTTTAATCATACATGTTGGTGGTGGAGGAGTCTTTGAATGAAACCCTTTAATTTTGTAGGACAAATATTTTTCGGTTTATTTAGATAATTATCTTCAGAATTCACAGCGCATTACTCTGTTAGTAATACATTTTTATACTCGTCAAATCAACATGTTTCAACCTTGCTACCCCTGTAAGCTACCACCAACGAAAATTGTTGTAGGGAAGAAAATTGGGCTTATCGTCAAAATGAAGCTACTCATGAAAAATTAGCTTGTTAGTAATTACTACGTTTATATCGAATTGTTCAAGCTGGCTTGAAAAAAAGCGGCTTTAAAGAAATTTCCAAGTCTATGTGTTTATTTCGGTGGCTTGAAAGTCAATTAAAAATCGAGGTCAAGCACATTTCAGGTCATCGTTGTACGCATGCGGCAGTTTTGCACCCAACTTCACAGTGGACATCAAATGAAAAACAAATCTCACTTTTTAATTCGTCCGGTTTTGTGTGCTGTTGTTGGTGTGAGCGTGTTTCAAAATTCTTAACCTGTTTTTTAACTCATATTTTATATAAAAATGTCAAAGTCATATATGAACTTGACATTGATGACGTTAGAGGAAACATTTATATGAAGTTATGCAATTATTAAGCCCGCTTAAATCGTTTACATCATGTTTCTAATCGGCTTTAGTGAAGTCAACCCTACTTATTTTTAGGCTTGACTTGAACGATTCAAATCACTTTCAAGCGCGTTTATATCGCTTTTTTCAAGCCACTTTTAAAAGCCGCTTTAACTCAAGCTAGCTTCAACTATTCGATATAAACGTAGTAAATGACTTGGAAAAAGGTCCAAGGTCCAGGGATCCCTAACTATATGTATATAAGCTATGGTTATTTTACAAAACAATGGATTTATTTTCTATTATCTGTAAAAAGTGACTGCATGGCATTTAGAGCATAATTTGACAATGAAAATTTGTCACATTAAAGGTTGCAGAACAAAAATAGAGCTCCATCTGTTTAGCAGTCTAAAATGTAACATTTACAAAATTTAAAAAGGTCATAAATGGTCACTAAGTGTGACGAATTGGTCATTCATACACCATGTTCTACAGCGTCATTTGAAATATCAAGGTCATCGAAAAAATTTTAGCGCCTCAAATTAATCATACATTGCTCAATCAAAAATGAATGAAATTGGTCACAAAATGGTCAACATCTGGTCAGTATCATGAATTAATTGGTCAGCAAGATTAAAGGAGTTTTGTATTAAATGAAAACATTCAAGGACGAGGAAATTTTGTGAGTGGCCCAAAATTTAAAAAATATATATATTCAAAAAACAAATTCTAAAAGCTAGTAACCATTAAAGAATTGGTCATAGGTATTTAATATTTGGTCAAAGATACTGGAATAAATATAAAGAGTTTAAAATTTCAAGGTCACTAACTGTTACATATATATATTTAGCACCTCAACATCAACATTAGAAGGTCGTTTCATGATATAAGAATTGGTCACGATTGCTTAGTCGGCCTTAGGGACCTACTGACCAATGTCATTTTGACCAAAACCACCCCTGTATGTTCGACCAATCGAGGCCAATTAATATAGCACTGAATGTTGATATTGAGGTGTTACCTATTTTTAATATAAAACAATTATTTTGATGTTCAGCTATTTACTTTATGTTTTAATCTAAAATTTTTTGGGTTACTATAAGAAAAAAAAGTTAAATCAATTCTTTGAAAATTAAGACATAATTTCAACTTTATCTTATACTTTATTTTTCTCGCTATATGGTTTAAAATTTTGCAAAAAGTTCTTAATAAAATGTAATGGTCTCGATATGGAATTTAAGCTATTGTTTACTATCGCTTCTTTGAATATTCACATTCTTCATTTTGCATGATTCGCTTTTTGCATGCATTTAAAATAGTTCATATTTTTTTATAAGTTATCGTTGCTTGTTGCTTATTGATGCCTTACTAAACCGAATAATGGTTTGTTTTAATCAATACATAACAATACAGGGTGTTTTAGAATAAGATGATGATTCTTAAGGATGTAATAAATTCTCAGGTGATTTTAAGCAGAAAAGTTTTGATGGGTCAATCAACTTTTTTTGTCTAAGTTTAAGATTTTTATATTTCTATAAACGTTTTTGTTTTGTAATATTTATTTCTTTTAAATAATAGGTTATAATAATAATTAATATTAATGTTGACAGATGTTCGCAATGGCTAAATAAAATAATCTGAGTAGTTAAAATATGGATTAAACTTGAAATATGCATGTTTACTTTTTTAAAACCGCTTATACCATTAGCAGGTATTTATAAAATTATGAATCATTTGTTTAGTATTACTTCATTAATTTGAGATAAAAGTTGAAAATGATACTAGACAAACTGTAAATTCCTATAAATTGATTTAATCATTAATAGCTTCAAGTGGTCTGACCTTTTTAATCTTACATACTGTTAAATAATTGTTACTGAAGTAAACTGTAATATAGCTATGCCTATTTACTAAGCCGTTATTGCAAAATGTAAATTTGTTGGTGAAAAGCACAAAATTAAAAGATTTTGTATTATCTGCCACTATTTTTAAAATTCACAGGTAAAAAATTCATTAGTTGCTTATAATGCTACTTCCAATAACACTTATTTCAGCTGAATGTGGTAATGATAAAACTTGTGTTTTTAAACAATCCTAATAACGCATCTGGTCAGTTATGACGACATTCTGTGACCTATAACTCGTTTCTTTCATTATCCATAATCACTGTGTCAATTTTTTTAAAGCTACTATTAAGGTTATCAGATGGTTTCTCCTGGAATATTTTTCAGGGTTAGACTAAAGTAAACCATTTTTTCACCTCCTACCAGTATTATATTATCTTGTTGTTGTAGAAGAACGGTTTTTATTTAAAATCATTGAAATTTCTTTTAAACTGACTAAAACACTAGTAATCAATAAATGGTCGTTGTTATTTTCTTAAGAAAAATATTAATGGCTGCTATATCACAGCCAACTTTAATTTAAATAAACATTTGGACTAAAAATTTGTAAAAACAGATTTTACTAAAAAAGCACAAAAGATAGGTATAGGCAACTTATACACCATTTGAAAGAGTATTTTATTTGTCATCATGTGACGTAAAAAAATACAGGGTGTTCCATTTAAAATAAGAGAGATATGGCTATTTGATTTTCTGAAAAATTGAAATTATTTTTTGATCACCCTGTACAATATTTGATCTTGATTTGACCTACGTATGATATGGCAGACTTTTTCTAATCTTGTAACAAATTTTAAAGTTTAAAGAAATTATATTGTTAAAATAAAATTAATTTATTTGCACCCCTGCATTTTGAAAACAAAAACGAATAAAATTAGACAGTTGGTACTATTAACAAACTTAAATTATTTTTTATGTAGAATATAAAACCGTCATAAAATATAGAGTGTACCATTTAAAACAATATAACTTTGATACTTCACACTTTTTTGAGACACCCTGTATAGACTAAAATAATTTTATACTGTGGTCTTATCCGACCTGTATATGTTCCAGTATTTACTTTTTTAAAAACCCCATGGTTATCCAGCTACAGAGCGTGTCGAATATGGTGGGCCACCCTGTATTTATATTTTTTTAAGTAGTAAGTGTGTCTACGTAAGTTGGCGTCATAGGGAAATAGTATAGTGCGTCCAATCTAACTTGTCCACATTTTAAATGTCTTTAACTTTCTTTTTACTTTAAAAAATGATCTAAAAACCAACTTGTAGAATAGAATAGATAGAATTTTATTACCAGAATATATTGAAATAACTTAAATTTTTTTTAATGGACACCCTGTATAATATACCACCATTTAAAAGGTCTTTTAAAGAGCTTTACAAAAATAATACATTTGATATTTGTATCTGTCTTTATTAGTTTTTAAAATATGACCATTTAAATTTAAAAACTAATAGATATAATTTCCACAGTTTAAGCTTAGTTACTAAATATCTACAATTTAAGCTTAGTCCTGTAGGTAGGTATAAGGGAAATTACATACAGGGTGTCTCACCGGAAACTGCTGCAATCAATTTCTTAAAAAGTACGCTTTAAAAAATTTTAAATTTTGGTAACATTATAAAGTCAGTGGGGGACATACAACTAAAATATTTTGACAGGTCTACCACTTCCGGTTATACCCGAAGTTAATGTCAACTTCTTTATTTTGACAGTGCCGTATTATCCATTAGGCTGACTAGGCTACAGCCTAGGGCGCCATGAAAAAAATAGGCGCCAGACAGGGGAGTAATAGGCGCTAGACAGAAGAGTTTTGAAATAAGTTTACGTCGGGTGGGTATTAGAAGAAATATCTCTGTGAATAAGGTGCTTTGAAATAAATAAAATTTTTGGTCATCAAATTTCATTTCGGGTGGTGAAGTAAGGCGCCTGAAAAGAAAATAGGCGCAACGGAGGTAAGGACTTTTTTTTGTCACGCAAAATAGGCGCTCTGGGTTTGTAGCCTGTCAAAAATGACGTTTGCAAGCCATTACATAACCATCAAATTCTTCTAAACAGAAGCCTTTAATCTGAGTTGGGTTTGGGTTTCTTGTAGAGAAAGAACTTTAATAGACTGTATTAATATTTTCACAATTAGATAGAGTAGTCAAAAATAATCGTTGAAAATCATCACGACAAAAAATAATTTAAAAAAATATGACCCCTAAATCTAACTTTTGTTTATTTTATGTAAAATTTCAGATATGGGATCCTTATTCAATTCCAAAAACCTTTTTTATTTGACATTTTGCTAAATTATTAAAAATAAAGGTAGTTTTGTCTTGGTCCATTTTCAGATTTCTCTAGTTTTTGGAGCCCCTGTACAAAACAAACAAATTTCTCAACGTTATTTTTTCTTTTAAAACAGAAGCAGTTGCCATACAAGACTTTCTTGAAATTTAATTTTTGTCCATTTGTTCTATTGAAAATTCCATCCGTGGACATACTTTTGCACCTCTTAAAATAACAGACGTGTTTTGACCTCGCTTATGGTTATCGTTATTAAACATAACGATTACGGCAGCAGTTTTAGACAGAGATTTTGCAGCCTCTTTTAAGAGAATTTATCTTGCGTCTGCGCTTTCGACATAACCTTATTTTTACCTGTAGTTCACCGATTTTAAAGTTTACGAAAATCAGTACTTACTTTTTATTCTTCATAAGATATATATTGATATTTAAATATATGCAAATAGTTCTATTGATTTTGTTTTTAAAGTAGATGTAAACAATACAGTATAGCAAAACACAAAAAGCAAGGTTAGGTTTGGTAGTAGAATAAAGAACAAGTGTGCCAGATTGTAACATGTAAATTAATTACTGATTTAAAACATCCTTATAAATGCAAGTCCGTTTTAATTTCTATACACTATTTTATTTTCTTACTGCTATGGATTTTCGCTAATTAAAGCCTATGTATCAATGATATTTTAATTGATACGGCATATAAATGCAACCTTCTTAAATAATTGATATTAAAATTCTACAACTCCAACCACGCAGTTTAACAATAACGATAACGATAAGCTCTTCGGTATTCATCCGTAATTAAAGGAGTCCGGTATGGTTAATAACGATAACGGATCATGTTTGCGTTACTGCGCAGACTCAGAATAACGTTAACAACAACGGAATTGCAAAATAAAAGGTGCAAAATGTCTGTGTATCTAACCTAATAGGTGTCAACAGACGCCTAACAATTTTCAACGGTTTTTCATTCGTTGTACTGTGGTTTAACTGCTCCTAATCTAATCGTGTTTAATTTAACGCATAGCGTTTAACCTCGCTTGTCAATTAAATTGTATGGTTATGAATCTTTTTCATATCTTTATTTTGACGTACCAAAATTGGGATACGTTACCGATCGCGATGTACGGGATACGTGCGCTAATTGATGAGTTTAACGTAACGGATTGAAACTAACGTATCGGTTTTACTGCGCATGCGCCTTACGATACGGAAAAAGTGATAAGTGATGTTTTTTTTTAAACTTTTAAACTTTGTCTCTTTGTATGATATTTAAATTACCAGTAATATCTCTTACTCTTTGAGTAATAATTACATTTTCTGCCAAACCTCGTAGATGATTAACACAGTTTGATATGTGATGGTTTTTAGGTTTTGGACCATGCAGAACTTTTTATAAAGAATAATTTTTCTTAAAATTACTTTATAATAAAAAAGTTTTCCATATGACGCCACTTAGGTAGACACACTGAATATTACTGTCAGGAAAGCTAAATGGCGCACAATTCAAATCTTGCGCTCTTAAAGATACACCTCACGTTTCGAATAAGTTTTATCAATAGTACCTATAATCTTTTTTGTGCTGATAACAATCAATTATTAAGTACTAAATACAGGGTTAAGTAAAAAATTTGAACTTAATAAGAAAGTTAATGATAAAAGTTGGCAAAGTTTTCTCTTCCCAAGCAAAATCCTTTTAGACCCCCTTGTCGTAGATTTCCGACGACGAGGATACATCACGATGGTTCGAATAAGAAGAAACCCGTTTGCGAGCTTTTTAACCGCCTCCGCCCCGTTTCGAAATTAAGTTTTTATAATATACAGAGCGAAATCTCGAATAACCTGTTTGGCGACGACACATTGCCATTCCCGCCGAACGACCGGCCGGTCTCCAAACGAAGAAAAATACGCGAGAGGGACAAGGATAGACGTATGTTTAAAAGAGAAAGAGGATCAAAAGTATTCAGGGATGGATTCGCATAAAATTCGCGACATAAATAGATTTACTTCTCTTATAGACTGGCATTTATAATTACAAAATATGATGTACCGAGCAGAGTTGGGTTATATTCGAATACTTGGTATTCTGAATAGTATTCAGAATACATTGGGCGGGTATTCGAATACATTTTTGTGTGTGGTATTCGGTATTCGGCAGAATACTTTTTGGTTAGTATTCGGGATTCTGTATTCGAATACCGGAATGTGTAAACAGTATTCGAATACCAAAACTGTCACGAGTAGAATACTAAAAGGAATAAAAGAAGGGATTTTTAGTATTCGACCCAACTCTGGTACCGGGTGGTGCGTCGCTGAGCGGAACATAGGAAATCCCATGTAAATTTTAAGGGGATTAATTATTGGCTCCCCTGTATGTTTTACGGAAAAAGTGTAAGACAACTTTTGAAGAAACCAATCTGACAAATCCTCGTGCCAAGTTTCAAAAAATTTTAACAAGCGAATAATCTCGAAATTTTCGGTTCGGGTAAAACCAGTACGTAAGTACCAGTAAAATGAATGTTGTCACTGACATGAGGAAAAGTATCAATAAATGAGTTGAGAATGAGAGCATTTTAACAAATTGTTTGCTGGTAATTTTTCAATTACTAAATAATTCAAGATTCGCTTATTAATTTTTTTGTAACTTAGCACAAGGGGTTTGTCAGATTGGTCTCTTTAAAATCTTATCTTACATTTTTTCCGTAAAATGTACAGGAAAGCCAATAATTAACCCCTTTAAATTTATATTATCTTTTTTCCATTAAAATCGTTGCGATAAACATAAACTGTTCTGATTTCTCTCTGTTTTCCTTGATAAGAGCCGTGAACCGGTATTTTATTCCATAACTAAAATCTCTTTTAGGATATCCCTTTTACCAAAATAATATTTTAAAAAATCAGCACTTGATATTTGTCAAAATATGAATGAAGATTTTGGAGTTTATAATTCTAAGGGCGGCTTTTACAATGTCGAGTCAATCCTTTAGTTAGTATACTCCTACCCTAAAAGCGAACCATTTTTGGTAAATATAAGTGACAATGCATTTCACAGCTTTTAAAATTTATTTTACCTAGGACTTCAACCAAATAATAATTTAACACTGAGTTTGTTAACCCAAAATTGTAAAAGCCGCTCTAAATGTCTATGGTAAGGTCCCGTATGTTAACCAAGTTTACCGATCGGTAAAGAGCGGTTTGACAGCGGTAATACCGGAGACATCTAAATGTTAAAAAACACGTTTCATAATCTAACCAGATTTCATAAATGGTAAGATTACGGAACAGAAACCTAAACAACCATAAACCGTGGTTAACTTATGGAACGTCACCTTAGAAAGGACCTAATATTCGAATATGGGATGTATCGGTGTCGCCGGCACGGCGGCCCATTTGGCGTCGGAAAAGTAACCGTTTTAATAAACGCAAATAAAAACAACTGTTAAAAATCAATTAGTTTTTATTCTGATTAGTTCCGATTAGTAGTAGTAAGTTTGTTAAGACGATGAGACTCCTTATTCTTGAATCATAGGATTTGGTGGCGTAGTCCGATAGCCGAAACATGTGTTTGACCCTTATGGTTTCATGACTATAACCCCACCATTTTTGGCAAAATATTTAAAAATTGCGTGTAAAACATTTTGTTAAACTTATTCGACAAAAAAGTGACGCATTCGCCCAGTCCGACACCCAAAATATCTAACATCGACAGGCTGTGTTATAGCGCCTCTTCCATATATAGCGCTATGAATATTCGTGGTAGAATCGTCCAAACGAACCCCCTAAGAAGGTTTTAAAAGTGTTCTTATCATAAAGTCCATGTCATTATAGGCCCAGGGACTATTACGTGTCATCATGTTCTCTGAATCCGTCCCTGAGCAAAAGGACAAGGACGTACACCGCGAGGGGAGAACCGAGCACCGGCTGGGCCACCATATGAACATTTGCAATACGGAGCGAAGCATTTTTCTGGCGTCGCGAAATTTAAATCAACACCTTTTCATTGAAAGAGACAGCAATTATTTAAGTGGACCAGAGAACGCTCTCCGGCTCTACCCGTGGGAACCGAACGGGATATAAGGGTCGTCCTGCGGTGGATAATTATTCGCGTCCTGTCTTTTTGCAATGTTTGGTTAGCGATTCTTTCTTTATCTTGGGCGTGGGGATGAAATTTTGCGTTTTATTCTACGGCCCCACAGGATGGTCAGCGGTATATTTTTATAGGATAGGATTTGAATAGCATATATGGGAAAACGTAGATGGAGGTATAACCGACCTGTATCGTTTTGTCTGCGAATTATCTTTTTTAAATACTACTTATTGTAAATGCGTTTTATAGTATTATGGCGGTTTTATGCCCAATAAATATACCTTAGTACTAAAGTATACCTAGTGGTGCGTCGCCGAACAGAACATAGGAAATCCCATGTAAATTTTAAGGGTATCGATTACTGGCTCTCCTGTACATTTATACGTACAATATGGAAAACCCTCGTGCCAAACAGGCACCGGTAAAATAAGTGTTGTCACTGACATGAGCAAAAGTCTCAATAAATCAGTAACATCCTTATAACAAATTGTTTGCTGGTGGCTGCTGTCTGTTTGCTTTTACCTGAACCTAAAATTTGGTAAATTTGCAATTACATTTAATTGAATACTTCAAGATTCGCTTATTAAAATAAATAGAAACTTGGTACGAGGGTTTGTCAGATTGGTCTCTTCAAAAGTTATCTTACATTTTTTCTGTAAAATCTACAGGGGAGCCAATAATGAACCCCGTTAAAACTTACATGGGATTTCCTATATTCCGCTTGGCGACGCACCACTCGATAGATATTATGTGCACTGACTGCGCACAAAACTAATTTCGAAAAAACTTGTAAATAACCATAACCAAAGACAATTATACTTTCACTATAGACTCCCAGAATAATGCTAAATTTTTGGTCATCAGTTTGGACGGTGGCTTGGCTGAATTTATAAAGCGGCAAATTATACGTACTGTTTACGTGTGTACTCGATGGATACCCGCTTCATAAATTCCAAGCAGAAGCAAGCGTCCAAGCTGATGACCAAAAATTTAGCATTGTTCTGGGTGTCAATAGTGAAACTTCAATTGTCTTTGCCATAACCTAAAACCACAAGGGTATGGCACTATTTTAATGTAAATTCGCTTCCTGCCAAAAATGTTTTAATTTTAATATGTTATAGCTTTGTTCCCAGAAAAAAAAATCATGAAAATTTCAAGAAATTGCCCCCACCTCCTATCCAAAACAGTAACCGACTTCTCACTGATAATTTTTTTAAGGATACGGCACTCTTTTAATGTAAATTGGCCTTCTGTCAAAAATGTTGTAATTTTAATATCGTCAGTGTAATTTGCAAAGTGCGTAACTCCATTTTTAGAAATTTTAGAAAGGCATTTTTAAAGCAAAGTTTGACAGTGATATGTAGTAGCATATAGTAAAAAAATACATTAATATGAAAGAAAATATTAAATTCTCTTATATTGAAATTATATTTTTACTGTATGCTTGGACACATCACTGTAAAATTCTGCTTTAAAAAATGCTTCCCTAAAATTTCTAAAAATAATTTATAATTTGCGATTTACAGTGACGATATGTTATGTTATAATTGTTACCACTCTGGGTGTTTTTTGAAATGTAAATATTTTTGCTCATAGATTAAAACAGGCCGAATCTGGTTGCTTAAGTGTTAAATTTACTCCAGGTAATAAGTCACAGTCTCGGACTGTTTTATTCTGTAAGGAAAAAAAAACTCAAATTTAAAAAAAAACCGTTATAAGTTGTCGCCCAATGTGGGGTTTCTCTTATAAAATTACTATTAATTAAAAACCTAAAATTTTCAATGAATACATTGTTTTAAGTTAATCTAACAATAAATAAACTAAACTCGGATTGTTATACTTCGAGTTAAAAAACCCACAAGCTTCTCCTTTAAAATTATTATTAATTAAATACTTAAAATTTTTAAAGGTTAGGTACTTTATCTTAAGTTAATCTGACATTAAATAAATCAGACCCATACTGTTTTACTCTGCGAGCAAAAACTTACATTAAAAAAACACCCGTCACAACTTGGCGCTCACCGTGGGGTTTGTCTTTTAAAATTATTATTTTAAAATCTTGAATTTTTAAGGGATACTTTATCTTGAGTTAATCTAACATTAAATAAACCAAACTTAGCATATGGTTTAATTCTGCGAGCAATAACTCACATTTCGAAAAAAATTCTTTACAAATTGGCGCCCAACGTGGGGCTTCTCCTTTAAAGTTATCATGAATTAAAAGCCTTAAATTTTCACAGAATGCATTGGCCTAAGTTAATCTTACATTAAATTATCCAGACTCAGCATACAGTTTTACTCTGCGAGCAAAAACTCACCGTTTAAAAAACACTCCTTACAACTTGGCGCCCAACGTGGGGCTTTGTCACTTTGTCTTTCAAATTATTATTTTATATATAACGAAAAATCACTTGTTACAACTTGGCTTTTAAAATATTATTAATGGTTGGTTGGTTCTACTGGTTGTACTCAAACAGTAAGTCTAAAGTGGACACTGTTGATTTTTTTTAATATTTAGTTTTTAATTTTCGTCCTCTCTTTTTAGACTTAATAAAACTTAAATGAAAACACCTTAAATTTATATTTTTTGTCGTGTGGTTTTGTTACTGAATATATCATACGTCTTTTTGGATATTTTCACATGAATTTTATTGTTAATTTTTGAAAATTTGATTGAAATGCGCTTGGTAATTTGTTAATGATTCATAAACAAGCTTTTTATTTAAAAAAATTTAGTACGATGATAACTTTACTAAATAACGAAATACCATGTAAAATAAAGCCAGCAAGTTTATTTTTGGAATAACATTATCTTGAACAAACAACGTTATCTAATGCACACAACACAACGTAGAAACTGTTGGTTGCATCCGTTGAAATTTCTAAATGTTTTGCAAACTCACTGCGGTGCATAGCGATAACGCAAAGCATTCTTACCTGGAAAGAATAAGAATGAAAATTTGCGTATGTTAGATAAAGCCGCAAAACCTTGAATGACTTAGATCAAGTAAGATATTATGTAAAATGATTAAACGAATGGAATTAACCATCGCGTATTTTTGTAATTTACTCTATACGGGGTGGTTCAAAATTGATCACGAAACTTAAGGAGGTGATTCTACTTGACGAAATAAGAGTAGAGCTTCATATAATTTTTTTCTAAATGTAATTCGTTTCAGAGTTACAACCGTCAAAGTTCAATTTTTATTTTGTTTTTTTTTTAATTTGGTTATTTAAAAAAATAATATTTAACACATCGTAGTTAAAAACTAAGACGTTTAGGACATATGTTTTTTAATATTTAACACACCGTAGTTTAAAAACTAAGACGTTTAGGACATATGTTTATATAAAATTTTCTGTTGTAGAATCGCCCCGTAAAGTTTGTCGGTTGAGTTACTGGATACCCTGTATGTATGTAGGTAATGTGATTGAAATTGATGAAAATTTTGATGTCTATTGGTGTCTGAACGGTGAGGTTTATCGACTTTAATAAAGAGTACCTCATTTTTTAAGTTTTTAATTGTCTATAAAATGGCGCCATTAGCTTTGCGATATCTGTCAAAATAAAAAGTTATGATGTAAATAAATTTTAAGTTTTAGGTAAAGTGCCCTCTGGCGGTAT
Organism: Listronotus bonariensis; assembly: GCA_014170235.1. Taxonomy (NCBI): domain Eukaryota; kingdom Metazoa; phylum Arthropoda; class Insecta; order Coleoptera; family Curculionidae; genus Listronotus; species Listronotus bonariensis. Next base: position 93,565 of record JACEGR010001392.1, on the reverse strand, counting down.
TTTAAAAAAGTACTTTTGTCTTAAAATTTTAGAATTTGCAAAGCTCGATTTGTATGCCAAATATCAACTGGATTGGTTAAAAAATAAATGCGATATGGCGAAAAAACCAAAATAAAAATTGAACTTTGACGGCTTGTTTCGAAGAATTTTGAAAAAAAAATATATGAAACTCTACCCTTATTTTGTCAAGTAGAATCACCCCCTTAACTTTCATGATCGATTTTTGAATCACCCTGTATTTTTCAATGGGTTTCATCCCTAATAAAATTTTTTGGTTTCAAAAATTATGGACCCTAGTCTAATAAAGATTTTAAAAAATCGGATCCAAATTTTTTGCGTTTTCTGAGAACATTTAATATCGCCGATGATAGTACCCTTCACTCCAGTTTTCAGGTTCTTAAACCCATCACTAAACCTGATTTGGAAAACAAACGCAGAGCGATGCAGATATCTCTCTCGCAGGAACTTAATTTAATATTAGATTGGGGCGCCAAAAATCTCGTCCATTTTAATGCATCCAAAACACAATCATGTTGCTTGTCGTGAAAAGAATCATCAAATACTCAACCTCTACTTATAAGCGGCCAAGTTTTACAGAGCAAAGACATCTCAATCTTGTGGGCGTTACATTTGAAAGTAACCTTAACTGGCATAAACACATTGTATCTATAGCCATGGCAGCTTCAAAAAGCTTGGATTTCTTTTCCGAGTCAAAAAGTATTATTCCCCTTCTAATTTATACACTTTGTATGTGTCCCAAATCCGACCTCCCTTGGAATATTGTCCTCATATCTGGGGCATGGCGTCCCCCACAACCCTAAGCATTCTTGATTCCATTCAAAGAAGAGCTAATCGTCTCATTAATGATCCTTCACTTACAGAAAGGCTTCCCTCTCTTGCCCATCTTCGGGCTGTCGGGGATTTATCGCTCAAGAAACTCGTGGTTCCGCGCGTATGCAACCCTATACGGTCCAACTGGACAGGCCCTGAACTTCCCACTTTGTTCTTTTATCCCTAGAGTTTCTAGAATGTGGAACCTGCTGCCCGCGGAGGTTTTTTCTTCCCCTCCAAATCTTCAAGTATTTAAGTCCCGTGTCAACGAACTCCCTCTTATCACACTTAAGACACCCACGGTACGTTAGTATTTAGGCTTTTAGCCTTCGTGGTTTCTTCAAAGATAAAAATAAATGGCCTATTACAAACTAACGAAATTTAGCTTATCCTAGCAATGACTTCAAAATAGTTTAGGTACAATTTAGTTGTAAAATCGATATTAGGATATTTTAACGAATTCTTTATAAAGAATCTATTGAGTAGTCCGTTACTTTGTGACAATACATTTTTAACATAGTAAAACATCAAGAAATTTTAGAATTACTTAAACTCTGCATTAACGGCAGTTACTTTCAGTTTAATAACAAATTTTATAAACAAAATGATGGTCTAGCAATGGGATCACCCCTTAGCCCGTTACTTGCTGAAATATTTATGTCAAAACTTGAAGAAAATTTTTTTAAATACACCTTTTGCTAAACACATACATTTTTGGTATAGATACGTGGATGATATCCTTGTTTGCTTTACTGGAACTGATGAAGAGTTACAACTTACATTAAACCACCTAAATTCCATTCATCCAAAAATAAAATTTACATTAGAAAAAGAAGAAAATAACTGTATTAATTTCTTAGATATAAGCATAACAAAATTTGATAATAAATTGAAATTTGATATTTATAGAAAACCCACATTTTCAGATACAACCATTCCTAGTAACTCTAATCACCCAAATAGCCACAAATTTTCAGCATATAGATCTATGGTTCACCGAGCCTTTGCCATCCCACTAGAACAAGACAAATTAAACAAAGAACTAAATACCATCAGATCGATTGCCATAAATAACGGCTACAAAATTAAACACATTAATAACCTAATTAACAAAAAACAGAAATTAAATACCATAAGTAAAATATACCCAAAAATAAAAGCATCCAACTCAGACAAAAAATACACAACCCTTACATATTTTGGACCTATATCTGACAAAATAGCAAATATTTTAAGTAAAAATAATATGAAAGTAGCATTTAAACCATCGCAAAAATTATCCAACCACCTTTTAACGTAAAAGACAAGATTATTAAACATAAAAAATCTGGAGTTTATAAGCTAGAATGTTCAGAGTGCAATAGTTGCTACATAGGACAAACAGGCCGAAGCTTCGAAAAAAGATTTAAAGAACACTACGCATCATTTAGATTAGGCAAAAGAAATTCAAATTTTTCAAACCATTTTCTAGACTCTGGTCATTCTTTCCCTAATATAGATAGTATAAAAATTTTACACTTAGAACAAAAAAGTAAAAAATTAGATATATTAGAGAACATAGAAATCTATAAACACAATAAAAATAATAATGTAAATCTTCTTAATCTGCAAACAGACATAAAAAATTCCCAATTATTTAATATTTTCGACTAACTGTAAAAGTTTATTATAGCAGTATACTTGTAACAATAGAGATAGGACCTAACAACTGTAAAGGATAAACCAGATGTTATATTTACGTTATAAGGTATAAATTTATGCACTTTTTGTAATTCATTCACTTTTAAAAAGTCGTTTGAAAATGACATAGTATGTCGAAACTGCAGTAACGCAAAAGCAATATAAAATATGTGACAAAATAACAAAGTAAAATTTGAATTCTTTATATTTCTTTTGGCCGATATTTCAGTGTTTTTCGCCAGTGTGCGTCGTAGAACATTTTTAAGCCAGAAGCTTCCATACGACTTGGCATTCCTACAAGTTATAAGTGCATTTTGTACGGCGCACGAATTTCGCGTACGCTATAAATATTGAAGAATGTCTGCAATGTTAATGGCGGCTGGCCTGCCTTTTAGCAAACAGTCGGCCGTAAATTTAGACGTTTAGTTGGTATAATAATAATTGTTTTATACTATTTTTATTTTAAGATGTGGAAAATTCAAGGTAAATTATACCGGGTGATGCATCGCCGGGCGGGACATAGGAAATCTCATGTAATTTTTAATGGGGTCAATTATTGGCTCCCCTAATTATTTTAGAGAAAAATTCTATTGAAGTTTATTGAAGAGCATGCAAATCTACGTTCATGGTAATAACTTTAGATTTTTCAGTTAACCCGTTTGCTAGTTAGATGCTAATATATTTTTAAAAATTGTTACATTATTATCGCCTCATATTTATGAACAACAATAAAAATACCAGTTAGCGTGACATAACGTTGTCATTTTGAAATTTAGTGCTTTATTATTATCAAAAAATCGTAGAGCGAAAATATTAACCATGAGTTATACTACTGAAGAAAAAGTATTGATGATTAAATGGTACTATCAAGGAAATAGTTACCAAAAGGTGTCAGACATGTTCGCTGCTCAGTATCCGAATAGACCGATACCCGGAAAATCAACAGTCGATAGGACTATCAAAAAATTTGAGACCAAAGGCACAGTGATAAATAACTGCAGATGTGAAGCTAGGGAGTATCAAAGAGAAGAAAATGTAAGAGATGATAGAGACTTGGAAATTTTATTGCACGTGGAAGAAAATGAAGGAAAGGTATTTTGAATTTTGAAAAGGCATAAATACATTTCATACAAATATGAAAGACACCAAGAGCTAAGGGATGGGGATGAAATACGACGGCAGGAATTTTGTTTTGACATGATGGAAAGGGCAAACATGGACAGGGAATTTTTAAGAAATATTTGTTTTCCTGAGGACTGCACATTTACGTTAAACAATGAACCCAATCATCAAAGTTACCGATACTGGAGCAAAGAAAACCAACACAGATTTGTCGAAACGAGGACGCAATATCCACAGAAAGTAAATGTTTGGGCGGGGATTTTCTGACAACATATTATAGGACCATTTTTTTAAATCAAAATTTGAATGCATAATTTTATTCGGAACTACTCAAAGAAATAATTTTACCCGCTTGGTATCCAGGAAAAATCAGGAAATTTGGTACCAAATGGATGGCTGCCCGGCACATAATACCCTGGCTGTTTGGGAATATTTACACAATGCTTTTAATGGAAATGTTATTGGCCTACATCACACCATAAATTGGCCAGCCAGGTCTCCTGATATTTCGCCAAATGACTTCTTCCTCTGGGGCCATTTAAAAAGCATGATATACAAGGATAAAAATTACTCTAATCTAGATGAGTTAAAAAATGCTATTTCTGCAGAATGCAATAAAATTTCAATTTACCAGTTAGCCAATGTAAGAGGACAATTTTATGAACGTCTGGGTTATTGTCTAGCAGTCAATGGGGGAATATTTGAAAATTTTCTTAAATCTTAAGTTTATTTTCAACATATTAATTATTGTAATAAAATTAATAATTTATTGAAGCATTTAAATATTATAAATGTCATAAGTTTTTGAAATTTGTTACTCTAGTTTAGTTTAACTTAACTTAATTCGTTGTTGCACCCGGTATAGTTGACGCGATGGTAATGCAGGTTTTCGAGTATATGGACCAAGCCTGATATTATGTTACTGTTTGGATATACAGGGTTTTCCAACGAAAGTGAAATAGTCCTTATAATATTATCTTTGGTAATATACACTCATGGACAAAAATATCGCATATGCTCGATTTTCTCCATATGCTTCAATACAAAATGCTTTAATTTAAGTGGCATATCTTTTTAATAATTGGGTTATCAGGACAATTAAAAATTAAAAATGTTAAAGAAAGGCGAAGCTATAACTTTTGCGTAACTGTTGTTATTTACTGTTAACAATACATCTTACAGGGTAATTAAAAGTTTCTGAAAAAAATTAATCTCTCTGTATGATGTGCTGGTAAAAGAGAGTAATCAAATTTGTAATGATAAAACATCAGGAATAAGTAAGGGAATAATTTTTTCGCAAATAAGATTACTGCCTTTTAACAGCACATCACACAGGGCGATTATAAATTATTTATTGTTGCCATAACACTTTTAATCACCCTGTATATGTATGTAGTATTGTTAACAGTAAATAACAACGGTTACGCCAAAGTTATAGCTTCACCTTTCTTTAACATTTTTTTAGTGTAGTAATAACCTAATAACTAAAAGAGGCTATCTATGGCCATTTAAATTTAAAGCATATTTGTATTGAAGCTTATGGAGAAAATCGAGCGTATGCGATAATTTTGGCGGGGTGTGTAGATTTTGCAGAAATGTCGTTAGTACAAAAATTATTCAGTTTATTATGTAGGTTAAGAGTAAATATACAAAAACATCAATTTTCCTGGCAGTTTTGAATGGATATCGATTAAATTTCCATCGTATTCATAAGTTCCAAAGTTACTTCAAAATTATCTTCCATGCCCTCTTTAACTCCATCCATCATTCAATGCTGTAAAACGGCCGTTCATCTTGTTCAAGGTTAATCCGTTGACCTCATTGACATGCGAATTCGCACGACATAAATCTGGTAATATTAAAATTGGAAAATCCTGATGCACATATGAGAGCTTCCAGCTTGGTTACCATCAACATATTGGGCACCTAAATGGGGTTCCTCGGAACATGTTTAGTACGGGAAATTGTCGTTCTTATGCAATAGGTTTCTCGTTTTCCATGCTTTTTATGAAAATTATATACAACACCTTCTGTTCTTCTGAACGGAAGAAACAAGACTGACGGTCCAAGACGTGACTGTATCTGACATGTGTAAATGCGTCTATGCTAAAACAATATAACGATATGTTTTTTCACTGAAACTGATAGAACTTCACGAATCGGGACTCAGACTGAACTGATGTGCGTGAATAAACCCTTAACCTCCTTATTCCCTTCCCACCTTATCAGTGTGGTGTGTGGTACGAAATCCAGGTTAAACTGTACGTCAGGTCTGAATTTCTCTGTGTTTTGAGATTTCATGGGGCGTGAGGGGCCGGGGTTAATTTAAGGGATTTGCGCCCATTGAATCTTTTGATTATTATTAAATCAGAAATATTATGCTCTGTGCGAAAGTTTAGATGAATATATACCTAAGACATTGAAACTAACTTAACGGTGTTTTTGAGATTTCGGGGACGTGGGGGTTGCGCCCATTGAATCTTTTGATCATCATGCCGAGAGACCTCTGTGTAAAAATTCAGATAAATATATTTCTTAAACATCGTAACGTACTTCAGGGCATATTTTAATATTTCGGGAGGCGTGGGGGTTTGGGGTCGATTTTAGGGGTTGCATCCAGTGGGACTTTTGATCAGCATGTTGAGAGCTAGTTCTGTGCAAAAATTCAGATGAATATATCCCTTAAACATCGTAACTTGTTTTACGGCGTATTATGAGAATTAAGGGACTTGGGGGTCGGTGGTTGATTTTGGGAGGTTGTGCCCATTGAATCTTTTGATCACCAGGCTGAGAGTTACCTATGAGCGAAAATTCAGGTGAATATATTCCTTAAACATCGTAACATACTTTAGGGCGTTTTTTGAGAATTCGGAGGGTGTGGATGGTCTGGGGTTGATTTTAGAGGGTCACACTCCATTAGGACTTTTGATCAGCATGCTGAGAGCTTCAGAGAATTTAACCGAGGACACAACTTCATAAGGTTTGTGCGACTCCTTTGTTGAAATTTAGGTTTTGTTTGACCATGGATTTGGGCTATTTTTATTCGGACTACTGTACGTTCGGATTAATAAGTCTATGTTGTAAAATTGTAAAGTAAATGTAAATATGCCTGGGAGCGCTCTTTAGGCGGTGCGTAAGGCAAATTGATGATTTACGTTTATGTAGAATAGGATTAACTTAGGTTTGGATCATTTAAAATTTATGGCATTATTTGAAAACTGTTAATATAGTAAAACTTATAATCCGTATAGGATTATAGCAAACTCCTTGACATAAACCGTAGTAAAAAAATAAAGCGTCAGTCGGATACCGTCCCCCTATCATGTGATAAAGTTCTACATTTTTAAGATTTATCATCAGTTCAGGTTCGCCCATTAAGACGTCTGACGAACATCTTCGTGGAATTAATTTTAGTCAAATCACGATTTGCAAAAAATTCCGGTCTCTTCGGAACATAAGAGGCCGGTTTATTTCGCGACCCTCTTTCTCGCGCACGCGCCCCATACTGCCGGCCTGCCTGAATGCAAGTTCGCTTCGCCCAGACGGGCTGCAAAACAACGGCCGCTGCAGTTATTGCATTCATAGAAACGCCGCGGAGTCGGTACAACACCTTTCAAATTATAAAACCAAAATTTGTTGATCCTGTTTGGTTTTTCGAAAATTTTCCGATATCCAAGCTCGTCCACCGAACGTCCGTAGTTTTGGCGCCAAAAACTCTGCAACGTTTTCGGACTAAATTTTTGTATTTAAGTTCGCCGCGTATTTTTGTTCGTTTTTTTTAAGTTAAATGTTAAGCAGTACCTATTTAGTTGTTAGTGTTATTATTTTTAGTTATATAAATAATGTTTGTTGTGTTTGTTAATGTGTAATAAGTGTATTCAACCAATTTATATAAAGTAAGTGGTAAGTGTAATTTTTTTCAAATGACCCTGAACTTGATTGAACTAGTTGGCTCCATGTTTAATACGAAATTGCAACATTTGCACTTTACAGTGTTTTGACAATTTAAAAATAGAATCCAAGATTATCTGCAATAAACACATTGCGATTAAAAATACTGATAATTTGCATAATTTTTGCTAATTCTATAAATAGCGGAGATAAAAAGCTCATTTGCCGAATAAGTTCTCTTGAGTAAATAACAAAGAAAGCACCAAACTTTCACGATATACCTTCGTTTAATTAAATTATTTAAATACTTTAAAATCAATATCTAGAATATATACGGTTTTGAAATTAAAATTGCAAAGTTTTCCTGCGGTCTGCTGGTGTGAAACAAGCTTTAGATGTAGTACCCTGTTTCGAGGCTAGGTCAGTGTTGCCAAATGACACCAACGTTTTTTCTTAACTCGCCCAGTTACAGAATAGGTTAATAAACTATCATCTTAAGAAAGTGCTGGGCAAAATAAGAAAAAATAGGTATCATCAAACGAAGAAGGGTGTTTATTAAATTAGGTAGACGTTAGTGCAAAGAAACATCGTTATAATTTTTATAGGGAATCTCTAATAGCGCCAGTTCTAGCTTGGAATAAAATTGATAAATCGACATTAAGTTATTTTTGGAAAATATGCTTGGACCAATTGGCAAGGCCAGAATTAAGGTTCAGGGGTGTTCACATAAAACCCTACTAGCCTAAAAATATCTGTTTATACCATGTTTATAAAGAGATGTTTCAACTACAACCTTTCTGGCTCATTTTAGATATTAATATTTTTTATTTACTTTATATTATGCTCTTAAAAACTTGGGTTCCAGTAGAATATTATCGATGTAATATATGTAAAATTGTGAGACGTGAGACCTGCTGTATAAATAATTGTTTTATAGAAAAGACAAAGACTAAACATAATCTGTGGGTTCAAGTATTTTTTTAAAAATAACTTGTTTTTGATGTATTAAATTTATTTCAAGTATAATTGATTTACAAAACAACTTTTACTTCAAGAGAAAATCAAAAAAACTTAATTTTTGTTTGAAAAAAATCAGTTTTATTGAGGGCGGTTTATCAAAACCAAAGTGGTTTTTATTGTCAAGTTAGTTTTTTGTAATAGAATAATAAGAATACAGGAATGAGCTTATATTTTGCTAAAAATCTTCACTCTATTTAATTTTACATTAAAAGATGTAAATACTATTAATTTTTGCTGGTTTTTGAGATATTGATAGTGATAAATAATATGATGACATGTAATAAACAACCTTCCTTAAAACCTTTCATTGTAAAATCTAAAAAACAGAAATAATTAAATTGATCTTTGATTCAGAATTTAATAAAGAGTAAGAATTTAGCAAAATAATTCCATTTTAAATAAAAAAACTTATTTGAAAATACAAAATTCACTATTAAGGCAGTTAAATATTTTTGAAAAACACACGAGGAAAGGAAAAATTATCATTTTAACCCAAAATATTTTCATCAAACTCAGTTCTAACTTACCTTTTGGTTAATTTTGTCAAATTCTTAGCAGCTCTGCAATTTATGTACATGTTCTTCTAAAAATGACTTAGAATGTAGTACATAGTTTTGCCACTTGTTACTTTTTTATATTTCATTCCATCATTATAAAATGTTGTTTTTGCAATTAATTTTTTTCATTCATAAAAAAATTACATCTGGCAACCCTGTTTGGTCCCTGCGCGTCTCCGACAAGACCCCGAATTCGCCGCGCTGCCGATTAAGTTTGCCATTATTGTCGTCCGCCATTCTAGATTTTACAGAATATTTTAGATTTTAAGGTGCTGTGATTCGTGTACTTTCTTGTGATATAAAAAGAGTACCACTGGTGAGTACCCAGAGTCCCTTTGTAGCAATTTTATGCGTAGATTAGACGGATTTGCAGCGTATCTGTCGGTATTGGTTTGTTGTTGTGGCCTGTCAACACGCCTCTTTGTGTTTTTCGCGAAATGGCGCTCTTTTTTTGCGCTGTCACTCCTGCGAGCGTTACGTCACGTAATAGAAAAATTCGGAGACGCACGGGAAAATTTGGAAATGAGCAAACGCTATGGAATATAAAATATATATACTTATATATATTTTTTTGTTTCTTTTTAAACTATTTACGGGACGGGCCGGCAAGGCGACGTTGTCATATTTACTTGTGCGCTCACTGACAAGCCGGTTGTGGTAGGTTTTTCGCGTGAAGAATAAAATAATAACTATCAAGGTGGATTTGATATTCTTTCACTTTGTGTTTTGGTTAATATTCATATTTAGCTTTAAATTCATTATTTTAGTTTAGTTTCTTGCAAATCTAAAATAAAATTTTAAAACAATAACTGTATTTTATTTTGTTATTTTATGTTAAGTTAGTTCCTTTTAATGGGCATATGGTTATTTTGGTTAAGAACAGTAGGTAATTTTAATTCGGATTAATTCTCCACAATTATTTTATTTATAATTTTGACATCTGACATTTGAGAAATCACATGGTGAAATAATAATGCATACGGTGATTTTTTATTAAAAGATTATCGGATTTTAATGAAATTAGATGTATGGGTGTTTTTGGGTCGCTGATCATGTTTCTATCAGTTTTTTTGTCTAAATCTCCATTTTTTAAAGTCTAAGACCCCACTCAACACTACAAAAATGAAGTCCCCTTAAACTTTATACCTATCTAAACAGAAGGTGATTTTCTGATTCGCCTGACATTAAAAATACCAGTGCGTTTTTGCACTTGATACTTCATCTTAAGGTGTTATAAATTCTCTTTTAAATTGTTTTTTCTTGTTTAAAATCGATCAGTAGTTTCCTAAATATTTCTCTTTCATGAGATATTTAACCTACTACATTCAGACAGACATTTCTGTTTCATCTACTGTAATTTCATCTCGCCGTTCCTCTAATGTAGTTGGTTGAGGCTTGTGTGTATATTTTAAATTTATGCAATCCCCATAAAAAAATTAAAGGGGCTCAGGTTTGGAATACGAGATGGCCCTCTTCGACTAATCCTTGATGAATGTTTATTATTTACCCACCAAATAAAGCAGAAACTATAACATAAAATTTATTGACAAAGACTTTCGTGATTCCTTTGAGGAAATTTTAAGAAACTTTAAAGAAAACCCGATTAATTTTATGATACTTTAGTTTGAATCGTAGATTTAACCAAGGAGTTACACGACATTGTAAAAGTGAATATAACAGGTCCTAAAAATGGTGTTAAACTACACGATGCCTCAAAAAGAAATATTTGGGTATTAGGTATAGGAATATCTGAAATTTTAAAGCCAAACTGATCACCCTTGTGCATTTTAGGCGAGGGGTAAACTTTGGGGAAAGTAAAGTGGAATTGTTGGGGATTTGTGTGGAATTTATTCGAAATAAAACCCTTTTTTTTTGCTCTTTAAATTCTTTTATGACAAAAAATTTTAAAAAAGGCAAAAAATAGGTTTTAATTCGCCACTTCTTATCATGAATTTCTAAAATTCGTGAAAGTGTCATGGAATTGTGTGAATTTGTGATGGAGTTTTGAGGAATTGGGGTGCAATTATATGAAAAAGTAGAATTGTGGTGTACACACTTTCGTCAGTGATTTACCCATCAATTTTAGGCGACATATTTTATTTTGGTAATATGATTGGTCCCTTTAAAAACAAACACAACAGGACACAAATTAAATAAACAGTGTAAAAGGCGCGAAGATGAAGAGCTGATTTAATTAAAATAATAAAAAATATAATTAAAATAAAGGAGTGTTGTCAATTGCTATTTCCCTCTCTTCCATTAAAAAAATAATTTCTTGACAGATGCGTTTAGCACGAGAATACTTATTGTAGTAACAAGGGCGCAAAGTGATAATTATAATATAATAAAAGCAGTTAGATAAAAGACGCGAAGTGGAGTTCGGATAACCTTCAAGTGCGGAAAAGACTTGTCACAAGTGTTAGGAACAATATTTTTTCTATGATTGTCTTAGAAAAATAGAAACATAATACCCCAGTTATCTTAGTCAAATTAAAGTGGCAATCTCGGAATCTCACGGAATAAGGGAATACCTTTATTTTGGTACAAAAAAATACTCTTCTACAAATCCCCTATAATTTCGTGTAAGGAACTCAAAATATGACAGGTCAAATGTAAAAAAAAACGGTCTTTTGCGAATATCTCGTTTCCTTTACTTTTAATTGCATTTATATTTATAAAATTTATAGAACACAAAATTCTTTGCAAATTTGTTTCCTAGCATTTTTGTCAGACCAACGGATCCGATAATAGAGGGCGCAGAGTGTAAAACACTTTACTATATGTACATACCTTAGCACGCAATCAATCGTGATTTTTAGTCTAAGATGTCATCTTTTTACCCAAGTATTTGCTAAATATCACGATTGATTGCGTGCTAAGGCATGTACGTACACTAAAGTGCTTTACACACTGCGCCCTCTATTATCGGATTCGTTCGTCTGACAAAAAATGCTTAGAATAAAATTTGTAAAGAATTTTGTGTTCTATAACTTTTATAATAAATATAAATGCAATTAAAAGTAAAGGAAACGAGATATTCGCAAAAACTGATTTTTTGACATTTGACCTATCATATTTCGAGTTCCTTACACGATATCATAGGGGATTTTTAGGAGAGTATTTTTGTATCAAAATAAAAGTATGTACCAATGACGTAACATAATGGACCGGCCCTTGCGATCGCTTATTGACGGCTACGAAAGAGAGAGAGGTCCGAGAGAGATGGAGCTAATTACGGAAAAACGTGCTTTTAAAATTCGTTTACCGTTGGAAAGCAGTTGATTTTAAAAGTGATTATACTTTAATATACTATACTATATATACTTTATATACTTTAATCCCCATTATCCCATTTAAATTCCATTTTTTGCAGGGCTTTCTTCCGTAATTAGCTCCATCTCTCTCGGACCTCTCTCTCTTTCGTAGCCGTCAATAAGCGATCACAGCAGCAATACATCGGGGCCGGTCCATTATGTCATGTCATTGGTATGTACAGATATTCAGCTTATTCCGTGAGATTCCGAAGTAAAAGTCTAAGTTAATTGGGGTATGATTATTATAATTAGGTATTTTAATTCTAATATTTGTCAATGTCAAATAGTATTTGTCACTTTTGACGGTTAGTTATTGTTGCTCTACCAACCAATAGCAATTTCAAACGTGAGAATGCGTGCAGAAAGTAACTACTTTGCGCATTCAAGTAATTCATTTTATATTTTTGTAAGCTGGGACATAAATTTTGAGAACAAGTTTGCCTTGAAATTTCTGTGTCCTGATTTTGATGTATGATCTAGTTACCATAAAGCAAGTACACAAATTGTGGATTGTTTTTGATAATAAAAAGTCAATTTGTTTCAATAATTAATTTCAAAATGTCGTACATAATTGAAATTCGCAAGAATATCAACACCTTAGATGGACTATTACCCAAAAGTAATTGTGAACTAATGCAATAAGAGACTGTGAAGAAGGTATACTTACCTTGCATTAATTTGCCAAAAACTGGAACCGCTCATGTTTTATCACAAAACAGATAGATAGCGCTCAAAATAGAATTGAAATCTCTTATTAAAAACTAGCATCAATTTTAGGCGTAGAACCAATTCTAAAACGGTATTAACCAATCGGTTATGTTGACGTTTAAACAATGTATTTTACGTCAAAGTTGTCACCAATTATTACCGCGGTTATAATTGGTTGAACACGTAAAATTGCTCTAGGTCGCTGATAGAAATGACGATAAATATGTAGGCCCTACCCTGCTTCGTGTCATTATGCCACGAGAATGATTGAAACAGAATATCGTTAAATATGTATGTATCGAGAGAAGATAAACCCTCTTCCTCCCAAATGAACCGTAAGCTCGGTAAATCGGAAATCTTTGGTTTTTAGTGTGTCGAAAAGCTTGTGAAAACGGATGAGAAGTCCAAAATAGCGAATTGCTCGCGCGTATTTTTCGAAAAATTCGGAAAATAGACCTGAATATTGTCGAATAAAAGACAAGCCTTACCAGAGTTAAAAAAATATATTTTATATGATCATTAAACTATGCTTTAACCAAATTAAGTGCTATTGAGGACCGCTATCAGTTTTATAGACTCTAACCCAGGGGATCGATTTTTAAATCACCATGTACTTATAAAGTGTCTCGGAACACTGACTATTATCCTGCTTTGTGTTATGTAGGTTGTCAGACAATGATGCCTAATATTTTTCGTAAAATTTAATAACTAATCAGGTAATTTATGTAAATATTCTTCGCCAAATTGAATCTAGATACCCATTTTTATCAGCTGTTTGGCCGAATTGCAACACTGTGCTCCTGAATTCCCAATTAGCCCTTTAAAAATGAAAGAGATAGGCGCAACAGCTAAAAGTTATTATTAGTTAAAAAGTGTGCAAGTTTAATTTGGCCCACCCTGTACATTTAGGGCGACACTCAGTGTAAAAAAGTATTTTATACGTGGGCCTAAAGTAAAATAAAGTGAAAGTACCCTTAATATCCGTTGCAAAAATTCAAATAGTTGCCAACTTTGAAAATAGACCTGAATATTGTCGAATAAAAGACAAGCCTTACCAGAGTTAAAAAAAATATATTTTATATGATCATTAAACTATGCTTTAACCAAATTAAGTGCTATTGAGGACCGCTATCAGTTTTATAGACTCTAACCCAGGGGTTAAATCACAGATGGTTGAAGTCCCCGCTAAAACAAATTCCTTGGTTTAAAGCAAGGATTTGACATTATTCGTAGTGTCACTACTTGACATCGACAATGTTAATTTTTATGAAATATTGCTCGTTTCTAGGGTATTAGCCAAGGAAACAAAAAATTGACGCTACATTGTATAATCGGTTCTAAAAGATGGAGGTGTAATTAACCACTAGTATTGAAAGTTAAAAAATTAACTTGCCTGTGACATTTTTTCTTAAAATTAACTTATCTGTAAATCTTGACCTAGTTATGGCGCCCTAACAAGATTTAAATTGTTCACCGTCGGACAGGGATTTTTGGGAGGGGCAACATTCTCTGCACAATTGCAAGTATTGATCGGTGCAGGTGCTGCACAGATAGTAGATATTATATAAGACTGTCCCAAATAGTGAGGTTTCATTCAGAAATATTTTATATACCTACTAGAATGTCGCAGGTCTTCCAAAGTATATATTTTTTTAAATGTGATTTCAATATATTCCTAGACAAATTACTTTTAATATTAATATAAAAGTTATAGGTTTTCTTCTAATAACTGTGATTTTTTCAACTTTTTTAGAATTTTTTCTTCTAAATCAGTTGTTATTCAGTCTGTAGAATCTAATTATACAGGGTGTCCGGGAAAATGTGGAAATCTCTCGCACACGTATGGAACAGATGAAAATAACACGACAAGTTCCTATAAAATTTTTCGTTTAATCCCCCTGCGGAGATATGATCCCCTCAAGGGGCAGCTAGAAATCGATTTTTCGTGAATAACTTTTAAAGCGCTCTGTATAATTTGATAATATTTTAGTACGATGCATACTAGTAAAGACCTCTTAAAACCCTTGAAACTTATGTCGCTTCTTTAGTTTGCCAGGAACGGACTAGTTTTCGCACATTATTGATAATATTTTTACGCCCTGTATGGTGAAGACACAAAAAATATGTTTTTGGGTAGTTTAAACCTTTTGCTAAAAAAGGTACTCTTGTTTGACATCGATAAAATGAGCCGTTTTCGAGTAAAAAATTATTTTAACAATAAGAGTTTATTTTTGTTTAATAATACAATATTTTATTTTCGGTGTAATTTGTAATTTTTGATTCAGTATTGAAGTCCTATATTGTATTATTAAACAAAAATAAACTCTTATTGTTAAAATAATTTTTACTCGAAAACGGCTCATTTTATCGATGTCAAACAAGAGTACCTTTTTAGCAAAGGTTTAAACTACCCAAAACACATTTTTGTGTCTTCACTATACAGGGCGTAAAAATATTATCAATAATGTGCGAAAACTAGTCCGTCACTGGCAAACTAAAGAAGCGACATAAGTTTCAAGGGCACTATTTTAAGAGGTCTTTACTAGTATGCATCGTACTAAAATATTATCAAATTATACAGAGCGCTTTAAAAGTTATTCACGAAAAATCGATTTCTAGCTGCCCCTTTAGAGGATCATATCTCCGCAGGAAGGGCTTAAACGGAAAATTTTATAGGAACTTGTGGTGTTATTTTCATCTGTTCCATACGTGTGCAAGAGATTTCCACATTTTCCCGGACACCCTGTATGTTTAAAATATCTTTATTTTAAAATTATGGTTGAGTTATCATTTTCTTATAGATTCTTTGGTACACTCGAAAAAAGGAATTATAGTGTAGTCTATTATTTTGAGTTTAAACGTTTATATTGTAGAAATTGGTTGATTGAATAATTTCCGAGGTTATTTTTTTAAACCCCAGGTTATTCAATAATTTTTGGACGAGTTGTATTTCTAGGATTCGCGGTTAAGTAATATTAAGGTTGCAATAAAAGTAGTAGAAGCAGGAGCGGTCATATCGACTTTCTGAGGGGGGCCATGGGCCGAGGAGAAGTGTATGAGGTAGGCAAAAAACAAAAAATTTTAAAGAAGGTTCAAATTTTTTGAAGAGCAAAAGAAAAGGTCCTCTAACCTCTTTTTATTGTTTTCACCTTTCATTTTCTTTTATAAAATTACACAAAACCTCCTTCCCACGTATTTGAAAAGGTTCTCACTCTTCAATTCCATCATCAGCCTCACCCTTCGGACCAACCTTGGGGGACCCTCAATAAATGCCCATATTTGCCATTAGACATGTATGAAACACAATAAAATAGAAAGGATATCGCATCCAAGGGGGCGGCATTGCCCATGACCGCCCCTGAGTAGAAGTAGTAGTTCTTTTGAATAATTATCAGTCTCACTTTCATCAGTTTCTTCATTTGTTGATCCTGATCACTTAATCACGTGAAAGATGCCATTTGAAATATTAATAAAAATCAGAAGATATTAGCCAAATAAGTTACAAAGAAATGTTATTAGTTTCAATCGAAAAAATACCATTAAAAAAAAATAAATAAATAGTGCCTAGGCCAGTAATGAAATGGACTTCATAATAAGAACATTTTTAAAACCTTTTAGGAGGATTCCTTTTGAGGAGTCTACCACGAATACCATGTAGGGAATCGGCGCTTTAACCCAGCCTGTCAATGTTTTGGGACTGGGCAAACGCGTCACTATTTTGTCGGACAAGTTTACCACAAAGTGTAATATACAATTTTTAAACATTGTGCTAAAAATCCTAAGTGTTACTGTCCCGAAACCATAAGACTCAAACACATGTTTCGGGTATCGGACTAGGCAGGTTTCGTAACTATAACCCTTACGATTTTTGGCGCACTGTTTGAAAATTGCATGTAAAATATTGTGGTAAACTTGTTCTACAAAAAAGTGACGCGTTTGCCCAGTCCGACACCCGAAGCATTTGACAATGACAGGCCTGGATTAAGGAGCCGCTTTCATATGCCGCGGTATGAATATTTGTGGTAAACTCATCAAAAGAAACCCCCTAAAAGGTTTAAAACTGTTCTTATCTTGAAGTCTATTTCATTACTGATCCAGGGATTAAAAGAAATTGTTTAAAGAGTTTTTTTAAGTATGTTAATAACGGAATAACCACTCTATGCGTGTTGTTAGATATGCACTTAACCTATTATTAAAAACTAACAACATAGATATACACCTGTCCATCTGTATAATTTAAATGTTTAATAATAAGGTTTCCTTTGACCATGACCTTGAAATCTGTGCGGGTTCTCGGACCAGACAGATTTTGTTGATGCGCTCTTTCTATCGTCTAGTCGCCTCTAAATATTATTTTTGTCGGGTTATTGACTGGCTTTGCTAATTTAAATTAAAATTTCAAGTTTGAAATCGTTCAACTGTTGACGTCACTTTTAAAGATTAATAAACGGCTTGATGATTGTCTCGAATGATTTATGGAAATTTTGTATCTTACTGTGTTTATTTAATTGGTGGATCAGATTTTAACGAGTTTTAATCATCGTCAGTTTTAAGAATGCGTTAGAAAAGTCTGTGCTAATTGAACTGTTTATTTAACAATCGTTAATGTTAGGGGAGCCCAAGAGGGGATTTCGGGATTTACTACAGCGCGGCAGATTAATCGTCGCCCGAGTTCCATATGGTTCCAAGCAGTAGCGGCTCGCGGGTCTAAAAACAGGTGTAGTGCAGGAAGGGAAAAAAGCGCCTTTACCATTTTAGCAAAATTAAAAATACTCAACTATCAAAAGTCTAAGTAAAAAGTCTTAATATCTAAACTTACCTAAATTTTATACACCAAATCAATCTTTTAATGCAGGAAATTTATCAATTATATATATATTCATAAAATGGTTAAGTTTTTTTCAGTTCCTGTAGAAGCTCCTTTTGAATTGAAATATTGGCCAAAAATAAAAGTCTATCTTGGGATATAGTGTTTCTTGAGAAAGTTTTTAAACGCTTAAGACAAGAAAAACTCCGTTCCACTGACACGCTTGTCGACGATATCGTTAAAATTAGCAAAAAACTTTATTCGCCTCGGTTAAAATGTCTTTATTTGCGCCAACTTGTTTCACTAACTGCTGCAATGAAATATTTCTATAACTTTTATCAGCAAATATTAGGTCAAGTTTATTTTTGAGCCGCTAATTTTCTGGAAATGATTCGGCATATATCTCCAATAAATTTTGAAAAGAATCAGTGGGAAAAGTTTGGTTATACTGGCCAAACTTTGCAGTATCATCAAGACAAAGAAATTGTAGTTTGTAACAATCTTCAAATCTTACTTCCATTTCCATCAAAATATGATCTAATATTCATAGAAAAGTGCTCTGTACTGTCGTTTAATTTTCTTCTGTGAAAAATCACTGTCACTAATTATACTCAAACGGAAACAATCGAAATAATACGCGAAAACCAACCAAACGACCAAAACCTAAACTATCTTTTAAGGCTAGCGATTTACCAAGCAATACATCTGATATTGCCACCCGCGATTCTGGCCGCCAGCAAGTATAGCGTTGTCATGGCAACGGAGCGTCAAAGCGTAAACAAAACCCCGCATGAGGTGTATACTTCGGTCCGTTTTATATTTGCAATACACTTGTCGCGTTGCCGAAAGAAAAGGAAAACGACTCGCGCCAGCGGTTAATTTATATGCTAGATTTTTCATGGCGAATTTTACAAATAAGGAATGGAAATGAGAAAAATGAATTGAATAATAGTAATGTGCTTTTTATGTTTTATTATTTATTTTTGGTGAAGTGGCACTTCACTTACTACACCTGAATAGCTGCCACTAGTTCTAGCACATTTTGGACAAAATTAAGATTTTCCACTTTACATTATGCAAAAAAGAATTCTGCATCGTTCAGTATTGATAAAACTCTTATTAGATCATATATAGCGAAGTAATCGCCAGTTTCATTTAGTTTTAAGTAACATTACCATAATTTTTTTAATGCCACGAGATTCTGGTTAGTTAATATTTTGCATCTACTTTGATTTTGGTTTAATAAAACTTATAAAAAAACTGTATTTTTAATTTTATTTAATTAAAAAAAAAAGTCTTAAAATGCCGCATAGTTCTAAGTAGTACAAATGCATGGTTATTAAAAACACCTTGTAGATTCTATAAATATTTTTCATTTTTTTTAAATCTTCGGACAAACCACGACGACTAAAAGCCTAAATACTAACGTACCGTGGGTGTCTTAAGCGAGGTAAGAGGGAGTTTGTTGACACGGGACTTAAATACTTGAAGATTTGGGGGAAGGAAAGACCTTCGCTGGCAGCAGGTTCCACATTCTAGAAACTCTAGGGATAAAAGAACGAACAAAGTGGGAAGTTCGGTAGTCGGACCGTATAGGGATGCATACGGGCGGAACCACGAGATTCTCTGTTGGGAACTGTGAGTGGAGAAACTATAATTCTTATAGTACCTATAAAAAAGCGATAAATCCCCCACAGCCCGACGATGGGCAAGAGAGGGAAGCCTTTCTGTAAGTGAGGGATCATTAATGAGACGCATAGCTTTTCTTTGAATAAAATAAGAATTCAAGCTTTTTTGAAGCTGCCGTGGCTATAGATACAATGTGTTTATGCCAGTTAAGGTTACTTTCAAATGTGACGCCCACAAGATTAAAGGAGTCTTTGCTCTGTAAAGCTTAGCCGCTCATAAGTAGAGGATAAGTATTTGATGACTCTTTTCGCGACAAGGAAGATGATTGTGTTTTGGATCCATTAAAATGGACGAGATTTTTGGCGCCCCAATCCAATATTAAATTAAGATCCTGTGAAAGAGATATCTGCATCGCTCTGCGTTGCAGTGTTTTCCAAATCAGGTTTAGTGATGGGTTTAGGAACCTGAAAACTGGAGTGAAGGGTACTATCGTCGGCGAAACTATGAATGGAATTAGTTGTGGACGACAGAAGGTCGTTGATATAAAGAAGAAACAATGTTGGTACCAGAACTGAGCCCTGAGGGACTCCAGCATTTACTTGGTGAAAGCTTGAAGAATGGCCATCCACAATAACTGATATACGTCGATCAGATAGATAACTAAAGAGCCAAGTACAGAGTTTAGTTGAAAGACCATAGGAGGGAAGTTTATGAAGAAGTGCGGCATGCCAGACCTGGTCAAAAGCTTTGGATATATCAAGAGCAACGATCTGGGACTCACCTAGAAACTCAAGAGACTTATTTCAGCTGTGTGATACAAAGGAAAGTAGATCTGCTGTAGATCTTTTGTGACGAAATCCATACTGCCTGTCATGCAAAATTTTGTGTTTTCTAATTATTTAAGAATTTGTGAATTAATGAAAACACCATTTTGCATAAAACTATCTAAAATTGATACTGTGGTGAGTACCGGTAAAAACAGGCTAACAATTTAATATTTACAAAGTTTACTCCATCTAGAACCATAAAAAACGCTCTTCTGAACAATTTTGTAAAATGTACTTGAAACCCTGTTGAACTCGGGTGACGTAATAGGTATACCTGAATATACCTTCTACACGCTTAAGTACCTTCACCAAATATAAGTCCCGTATACAGGGCCGATCGTAAACACCCAAAATATATCCATAAAATTTTTTAAACATGCCAGATTAAGATGGGGTAAGTTAATGACATGCTAAGCAGTCTAAATTCCACTAATCTGACAATTTGAGAGTGACCTAAAGGAAACAGAGGGCTACAAAAAAATGCTATTTTGACATTTTCTAGCGTCGGTATTTGTTTTTATTTTGAAGTAAATAATTTAAGGATAACGAAGGAAATATAATCCGATACGATCCGAACGATTTCCAGAAGCCGAAATAATAACAATATTTTTTCGACATATTTAAAAATCCATAGCCGCGTTTCCCACCGATAAAAAGGTCTACAGTATATAACATTCTTTCTTCTTATCATCTATGCTTTGACGCTCGAATAAATCTCCATTTAGCATGGTGGGCTCCCCTGCCATAAAGAATAAATAATATTTTCCGATTTTTTTCAGTTGCTATGGTAACGATACAAAATATGGACTTTAAATTGATTGAAAAATATTGATGTGAAATTTTGGTTTTAAATTTTGAAAGCTTCTTCATTGTTTCCTCATTTCCTTTGATCCTTTAGAATAGTTACCTCGGCGTTGTCGGGAACATAAATATATTCTTAATTAAAATATATAAATTATTTCTGTTAGTAGGTGGTTCATTTTGGACACATACAATGTGTCCAAAAGTTCGGAGACGCTCAAATATCTCAGAGAATTTTAAACCAAACTGGAGAAATTTGGTACTTCAGGATAAAATCATAGTTTAATAATTATCAAGTTACCCTCACTCTACGTCGGCACTTTCATGTTTTGGATACAAAAACCACCCGCTTCTATTACTCGAGAACTTCGAGACTGAGAGCTTGAGCGATGCCTTTGTGTTATGAGGGTCGATGGGGGCATGCAATAGCCAAGGGGAGATACAAGGGATGTTTGAATAAATAGAGTATTTAGTTTATTTTAAAAATCTTTACTACAACAATTATGTAAGACCCTTTTTCAATGGGAAAATATTATTTCTATCACACCTACATATTGTTCATAAGTCCCTCTTCCGGACTATGCTTGCCAGGGCTTTGTCAGCGGAAAATCTGGATAATCGAGCTGGTAGCTCCCAGAAATTCCAAAAAGAAAACAAAAATAATTCTACAATCTATGCAATGCATAAATTGTCTGCTGTCAAACCAAGACCTGCTACTGGTGTTACGTATAACCTTGACTTTCACTACTGACAGTTCCCATGGCACGCCCATTTATTTCCCGCCATTGGAGAAATACCTCGTGTTCACCACCAAACAGGATACCATCAGCTTAAAGGAATCTTTGCTCACAGCGCTTAGCTCCAAAAGAAAAATGCCGCCAATTTAGTGTAAATCTTTCCTTGATCCCCGAAGGTAAAAACGTCCGTACGGCATCTCTAACCTCCACCCCGGGAAGAACTTTGTAGTCCTCTACGCACGTCCGCACTGTCCGGAGGTCAAACAAAGAGTTCCTTCTTTTCAGTTTATTTTTTTTGTACGTCTTTATAGAATATTCTTTCAACTCTGGTAAAACACTCTGAATTCAGTGAGGATATCGGCGATGTTGCCAGATTATGAGTTTCGTAGAATTCAGGTCAGTTTTTGAATTTAAATGAGATATTGATATTGACAAAAAAATGTATTCATAGCTCAAAATTGCCTTAAATGGCTCATGTTTTGCAAGATAAATTTAAAGCGGCTTTTATTTTTCGCGCGTGTCAGCAACAGTCGATAATGACATCTAATAGGTAAAAATGTGTATTTTGAAACCGGGGTAATCGAAATCATAATGTGTTAAGCGATATTATTGGTTTTTATTTAAATACCGCACCAAAGACGTTTAAAATTGGAGAATGTCTTAAGCATAACAATACCTTTAAAATGAAGTATCATTCGAACATCATTTTCCAAATTCCGCCCAGCTGTCACGTTAACATATAAAGTTGTCATTGATATGTCAAAAAAAAAAACTTTAACATCAATGACAGTTGGGCGGACTTTGGGAATATTTTCTTAAAATGGAAATAATGTTGCTCATAGAGTGTGTCCGAAATTAGTAGGGAAAGTATTGGGATACAGGAAACTATAAAAGACAGGGTGAAGGGTATTCAAGATAATCGTGAAAAACATTTTTTTGTAAAAGTTTTAAACTTTGTATCTTAAGAACGAATAATTTGCGGACCTAGTTGTACATGAACTTTTGTCTTAAAAATATGCAAGGAATAGTTCCTTAAAGTTTGACAGCCTACTTTTTTAACACTCTATATACCTATTGGTTGTTTATCTGTATTGCTACTAAGACTTCGTACTAAATTAAATTTCTTTGTTTCAGCTATGGCAGAAGGTAATGGTGAAGTCCCAGACGAACCGATGAAGATTGAAGACTCCGAAAGAACTGCAGATTATCAAAAATTAATAGAATATGGCCTTGATGAAAAGGTCAGTATATTTTTCAGTAAGAGTAGTTACTTTTTAATCAATTTAAGGACCGAATGCACCTTTATAAAATTAAGCCAAACTTTTATAAGCGGGCTTTATAATTTAAGCCTGATTTTTGTCAAAATGGTTTTCACCGCAAAATATTTAGATTAGATTAGATTAGATTAGGAGGTGGATTGCATATCCTCTAACACTGCAACCTGCTCAGGTTTATTGTGTGTCCTCCGTCCATAGGTTAGAGCACGCTATCCAAGCCGGTCTGTTTAATCAGACTCCACAAGCTTGAAACTGGCCCCTTGGTATATCTTGCCGCTTTAGGTTTTTCTTCACCCAGCCTTGCAAACCGCAGACGACAAAGGGCTTCGCAGTAGCACCATACGTGTTCTGCGGTTTCTTCCTCCTCCTGGCAGAACCTACATAGGTTTTCTTCTGCCAGGCCCATAGTTTCCAGGTGTTTATTCAGTCTGCAATGACCTGTCAGTTGACCCACTATTATTCTTACTGCCTTCCGGTTATAATTCAGAAGGTCTTTTGTAAATTCTGGCGAGTAAGCCTTGATGAACACTTTCGCCTGACGCTGTCCTGGTGTTCTCCTCCACCAGTCTTGTGATTCCCCTCATAATCCATGATCTAATGGATGACCTTACCTGGCATGATGGAATACCACAGTAGGGCTCAGGACCTACCATTGTCCTACCAGCCCCCTCCTTTGCCAATTTATCAGCTTCTTCATTGCCTTCGTGGCCTTCGTGTCCTGGTACCCAGGCAATGGTTAGCTTGTTGGACGCACCCACCTCTTCCAGGGCAATTACGCAGTCCCGCACCAGCTTGGAGCTGATTTTGCATGAACTGAGTGCCCTGATGGCTGCCTGGCTGTCCGAATAGATTACTATGGTTTTATCCTCATAGCTCCTTCTGATGATTTCCCTAGCGCATTGTTCTATGGCTACAATTTCGGCCTGGAACACAGTAGGGTGTTGTCCGAGACCCAAGTTTATTTTCGTCCTTGGTTTGTCCCCATATATACCTGCTCCAACTCCTTGGTCTGTTTTGGAGCCGTCTGTATACCAGATTAGGTCGGCTTTAATGGGAGGCCCTGCCACCCAGTCCTTTCTGTCTGGTATTAAAGTTTGAAAACCTTTGTTTAGCCAGTAGCTTGGTACCATTTTGTCTGAAGGCATCTCACACACTGAGTTGACTTCTTGGTCCTCCTTGAATCTCCATTGTATGGCCCTTTCCTGTCTTATGATAGGACTCTGGCCTTGTTTGAGACGGTATTGTACCGCTTTCACTTCACCCTGTATGTAGATGTGAAGTGGCGGTAGATTAAGCAGCGTTTCCAGTGCTGCAGTAGGGGTCGATTTCATGGCCCCCGTAATACATAGACAAGCGAGTCTCTGTATACTTTGTAATTGCCTTATTGCCGTCTTTTGTAGCGTCTTTGCACCCCAGGCAATTGACCCGTAGGTTATCATTGGTCTGACGACCATTTTGTATAACCATAGGTTCATCTTCGGACTGAGTCCCCAATTCTTTCCGCAAAGTCTTCGGCATCTACCCAGGGTAGTTCTTGCCTTCTGAGTGACTTTGCTTAAGTGTGGTCCCCAGGTTAGTTTTTGGTCAAAGATGACTCCTAGATATTTAATCTCTTTTGAAAAGGGGATTTCCACTCCGTTGAGCCTGGAAGGTCTTAGTCCTTCAAGCGCTCTTCTTTTGTGAAAGGGACGGTTATTGTTTTATGAGGGTTGACTGAGAGTCCCTCCTGTTTGCACCATTTGTCAACGATGTCTACGGCGTTCTGCATTCTGCCTGATATGTGCTCTAGGTGACCCCCATTGACTACAATGACGAGGTCATCAGCATAACCCAGGCAGTTGTACCTTTCACCAGTCAATTTGTCGAGAAGTTCATCTACCAGGACTGCCCAATATAATGGCGATAGAACGCCTCCTTGTGGACAGCCCCTCCCCACTTTAGCCTCCATTGTTACTGTGCCTAAGGTGGATCTTATGACCCTATTTCTCAGGCTGGCTTCAATCCAGTTGCAGATCGTGTCGGGGATTCCTTTTTCCTTAGCGCGTTCATTAGTGAGAAAGTTGGTACGTTGTTGAACGCGCCTTCTATATCCAAAAATGTTGCCAACCTGCCTCTTTGTCGTCAATCGACTTTGCCAGGAGTCTGTTAAGATCGTCTCGCAAAATATTTAAGTCAGCTTTATTAAGCTCCGCATGTTGTGGAACGTACTAATTTTGCCTTAAAGTAGATCTTTTTTGCTAGCTACCCCAATAATTTAAAAAACCATAAACAAATACCCTCAGGTGTGTAACTGGAGCTCAGGTATAATAATTTTTTCTTCCTGTTTTGTGATTGATAATAAATAACAAAAGAAACATAAGCCAAAACTTGTCATGTGATGAAAAACAAACCCAACTAGGGGTAGCCAACAGAAGAAATCTTACTGGGCAAATTTTGGTCTTGTCTTGAAATTTTTTTCAAAGAACCTTGGAAACTTTTGTTGTTACGTCGCACGCGCTATACGCATCTCAAATTTGTTTTATTTTTAGTAAAGTAAGGGTAAAAACTTACATTACTACAATTTATTCAAATTTAATAAAAAAATACATAAAAAAGTGGTTTCTTTTAGCAAGCTCTCGTTTCACATTAGCGAGAGCCGGGAAGTCGGCGACAGACTGACGCTATTGAAGTGTATGGAATCTTATGAGACCTTTTACACGTTAAGAATTCGAAAAGTCGGCAAACTCAAAGGCTCCATATAATTGTTTATCACTCTGTTCGGCGAATCCGGCTTAGTGTAAAAAGGCGCTTAGTGTGAAACGAGGGTAAGGCAAGGCGCGCACTGAAGTGGTAAGCAAGTGATGTGGCAGCGAGGTGGTGAAGAAGTGATGAATAAAGTCTTTAAAGCCCTCAAAATTTAACATTTTGGAGACAAGTGGTGCCCAACTGGCTCCATACACTTTCTAAACACCATTCCACCGTCACTCTAATTTAATGCGCGCTTCTGTATGTAAAGTCGAGTCGCTGTATGAAGTCCGCTACGCAATAAATCTCCTTGAGCTGGATAGTCAGTGGCTCTCAAACAATAAATTACAGTGGGGTCCTAAAGTCCGTCGCCCCCTTCTAACTTCTGAACCGTTCGGTATAATTTTATGAAACTTGAAACAATATTTTATGACCAAGGTCTGCAATTTTTTACATATCAATGACAGCTCTAAATGTCAAGGTGACAGCTGGGCGCCATATTGCGAAAAAAAATTAAAAGGAAAGGGGGTCTTGTGGCACATCATTTTAAAGCTCCTGGTGGGTACTTTACAACCCTAGAATATAAAGCCAATACCTTCATCTACTACAAAATGACCGTACTTTTAAAATTACTTGTTGAGAATAGTAAGGTCAATATCGAATTTTAAATATAAACTATTTTTATAAACACACTGTATACATTTTTTAGGGTATTATTATACAAATAAACCTTTTTCTTCAATCAATTTATCTATTAAAAAAAATCATCCGTTGAGTAATATCGAATTTTAAATGTAAACTATTTTTTAAACACTCTGTATATATTTTTTTTTGATATTAATATGCATATAAAATTTCCTCTGAATTAATCTATCTATTAAAAAAAACCGCATCAAAATTCGTTGAGAATAGTAACGTCAATATCAAATTTTAAATAAAAACAATTTTTTTAAACACTCTGTATATGTTTTTTTTTGTATTATTATACATATAGAACTTTCTCTTGAATCACTCTATCCATTTAAAAACCGCATCAAAATTCGTTAAACACTTTTAAATATTTTAGCATACATACATACATACAGACAGAAAAAGGGACTTTATTTTATACTATATAGTGATAGGTAGTAAAGACAAGTTATTTTTTTATGCGCTCGGCCGGATAGCGCGCCAACCAACTTAACTGCGAATTATTATAAATTGTAAAATAAAATTGTTTTGGACACTTTCTCTTTCAAGGTTAAACGCCAACGAACATTACGAAATTACTCGAGCAGGCACGATTGCTGGTTGAATTATACGCTGTTGCCATAACGTGCCTTCGTTGTAAAAACGTGGTTTTTGGATTTCAAGTTCATCTCACCGTGACGTTCGCTCTTAAATACCTGATTTCGATGGCCATATTTCCGAAAGTAATAAAGTTAGATGTACTTAATGTATTATTTTCTTAAAGCTTTTTAAAGATCTTTTAATGGTGATATAATATACAGGGTTCTGTCATTAAAAAAATATATACTTTTTTGCTACCCTGTATGTTACCACCAGTATCAGTGTACCAAATTTTATGGAAATATCTGTAGTGGAAGGAAGTTATGATAAAAAGGCATTTTTTTTTAAACTTTAACACCCTGTATCTCGGAAACCAAGCATTTCCGGGCATAATTTTATTTAAAAAAATCCTATTTTCTTGCATTCTATTTAAAGCCCCACTTTGGGCGCCAAGTTGTAACAAGTGCTTTTTCGAAATATGAGTTTTGGCTCAGAAAGTAAAACATGATGAGTCTGGTTTCATAATCTTTTCGATACCCCTGTAACATTAATAAAGTCATCCAAAATGCTATTCTAAATACATTTTCTAAAGGATATTTTGCCTAAAAATGAAAAAATAAAGGTAGTTTACTCTTGGATAAAAAATCAAGTTTTTAAGTTTTTTTCGAACCCTGTATACATAATCAACATTTTCTCTTCGTGAATCCAATTTTTTTACAAGCAAAAATTTCTATGAATGATTTTTTTTCTGATAAATGAATTTTTTGGTCCATTTGTCCTGTTGTTGACCCCATCTGTGGACAGTCTATATTTGAGTTCTGGGCCTGATACTTCTTTTTTAAGTGGTTTAATCAACGACGTATGGACCAGGTTTGTTTACGTTTGAGCTGTTGTCATCAATACATCACAGTAAAAGCGCTAAAATGCGGTTTGCGATTTTTACTCCATCGTAAATAAAACATGAATGAACTTTTTCTAAACGCTTGTGGGTGACGCCCCTTTGCTTTGTCATTTCTGTTGGTTTCTGTCATTTGACAACTTGGAAAGCCAAAAGTGATCAAATAAAGCTTATAATGCGTTTTTTTGTGTATTTTCTGGTGATTAGAAAGTGTTTTTAGAGACAATATGGGTAGGCAGTGCTTTGTTTGTAGAAGGGTAGACTATTCATTTCCGCACCTCACTTTTCACAGGTAAATAGAGACCAACGTCGTTGGGTGCATACTATCGACCAAGGTCAAAAAGTAAGTCCGCCATTTTCATTTCTCGCTTGCCTCACCCCCTTTGCTTATTAGGATTGTTGGCTTAATGTTTATCATAAAATTATTAATGAATCGCTGGGTCCATACCTCGTTGGGTTTAATAAATAATGACTAAGGAATTTGCTATGTATTGTGGCTGTGGCGTTTTGTACCCCATTGTCGACTAATACCTCTATTTTTTTTTTTGAAGGAATAAACAATTTTTGTAATCATTTTCAGGTTGCCTCGAAGCTGGACGAAATTTACAAGACCGGCAAGTTAGCGCACGTGGATCTCGACGAACGAGCATTGGATGCTCTAAAAGAATTTCCGGTAGATGGAGCGCTCAACGTGCTCGGTCAGTTCCTAGATTCCAACCTGGAGCACGTGTCCAACAAATCGGCCTATCTGTGTGGCGTAATGAAAACCTATAGACAAAAAAGCAGGGCCGGCTCAAGTCAGGGCTCAACAGCTGCCGCCCCTGTTCCTGCCAAAGGTCCCGACGAAGAGAAAATCAAATTAATCTTAGACAGAACTGGATATACATTAGATGTAACCACAGGTAGGTGGGCAATGCAACACTATGTAGGGTAAGTGTCCTATTAAAGAGATCTCAAAAACTTCTAAAAGGTATCCTTTAATGGGCATCTAATTAAATAAGGTTTTTTATGACATCAATCATTATATGGCAAATATGTCACGTTTCTGGGACTTCCGGTTATACCGGAAGTGCATATCAACTTGCCTATTTTAAATGAAACACCCTATATTACTACTTTTTGGAATTTGCATAAGATTCTAAGCAATTTTTGTGTATCATGTCCTATACTCTAATCCAAGTGTTTTTGACATATTTTAATTTATTGGTCAAAAATTATTTGTGCAGATCCAAGAATGCTAATTAATTTTCCCATAAATTATTTACCATCACCATATATGAAAGCGGCGCGTTAACCCAGCCTGTCAATGTTAAATGTTTCGGATGTCGGAGCGGGCAGACGCTTCAGTTTTTTGTCGGACAAGTTTACCACAATGTTTAACATGTAATTTTTAAACATTGTGTTCAAAATCGTAAGTGTTACAGTCACGAAACCATAAGGCCCATTGAAATGTTTTGGGTATCGGATTGGGCGGGTTTCGTAACAGTAATCACTTACGATTATTGGCACAATGTTTAAAAATTGCATGTAAAACATTGTGGTTAACTTGTCCGACAAATAAGTGTCACGTTTGCCCGGTCCGACACCTGAAACATTTGACATTGACAGGCTGGGTTAACGCGCCGCTTCCACATGTGGCGGCGTGGTAGACTCGTCAAAAGGAACCCCCTACTTCAACTTCAACTTCAAAAAAGCTTTATTGTTCTAAGTATAATATAATTCTCTTGAACAAAGCATCTTAAAACTAAAAATTAAAAAAGTTTTTTATTGTCAGGTCGCGCTAGTAAAAATAATAAATATGTGAAACTAGTTGCTATTCTTCTCCTTTTTACAGCACTTCCAAAAATATTTATACACTGACAAATCGATAAAACAACAAAACATAAAACAAATTTAGAGAATAATATTAATAATGAAAAAATATAAAACTAAAATGAAAAACCACAAAGTAAACTAAATTAAGCAAACCCCACACAAACCGATCATTCAAAAATTCATTTTGCGAATAGTAGGCTCCAGCAATAAGCAGACCCTAAAAAGGTTTTTAAAAGTGTTATTATCATGAAGTCACTTTCAATACTGGCTCCAGGAACTATAACCGCAACATCAAGCAAAATATGACAAACAAATAACATAGTACACTTAAAGGGTTTAAAAAGTATCCGATAGAGGCGCTTAATGCCGGCCGCAAACATCTTACCGTTGATCTCTCTCTCTCTTTCTATTTTTGTTCTTGGTCCTTTCAGGTCCAATCCACCACTCTCCCGCTTCCGGACTATGCTTTCCAGGGCATCGTCGGTGGAAAATCTGGATAATCGAGCTCGTAGCTCCCAGAAATTCCAAAAGAAAATAAAAATAATTGTACAATCGATGCAATCCATAAAGCGTCGGCTGTCAAACCAAGATCTGCTACTGGTGTTACGTATAACCTTCACTTTCACTACTGACAGTTCCCATGGCACGCCCATCTATTTCCCGCCATTTGAGAAATACCTCGTGTTCACCACCAAACAGGATACCATCAGCTTAAAGGAATCTTCGCTCAAAGCGCTTAGTTTCAAAAGAAAGATGCCGACAATTTAACGTGAATCTTTCCTTGATATGGGCTTTGTTTTTGCGTTTTATATATATTTTTAAAGCCCTACATGCTAAGCAAACAACAAAATTATTTCGAGAAATTAATAGTTGTTTTATTATAAAGCACACTACACACAATTTTGTTTAAAAGTCAGTCTAAGTAACACAGTTGTGCACTACAATAAAAAACTATAAACAAAGGTTTTTTTTTTACCTGGTGGTCGTTCCATCACAGTTAACAAGCCAGTCCTTCTAGTACGGCCACCAGAACTAGAACTAGATTGTAAGGAATGTACGTCTTCTGGATTGGCCATAGTATGGCGTTTTGTATTACCTCTGCCTTGGAGATATCTAAAATAATAGCATAACAAAAGAAAATTGTAGAAATTGCTATATAAAACGAAACAGAATGTACCAGTACTTGAAAATATTATATTGTATAGAACATCTCTCTCTCTCTCTCTCTATTTTTTTTTCTTGGTTTTGGTCCCTTCAGGTCCAATCCACCAGCTCTCCCCCTTCCGGACTATGCTTTCCAGGGCTTCGTCGGCGGAAAATCTGGATAATCGAGCTCGTAGCTCCCAGAAATTCCAAAAAGAAAACAAATAATTCAACAATCGATGCAATGCATAAATTGTTGGCTGTCAAACCAAGATCTGCTACTGGTGTTACGTATAACCTTCACTTTCACTACCGACAGTTCCCATGGCACGCCCATCTATTTCCCGCCATTTGAGAAATACCTCGTGTTCACCACCAAACAGGATACCATCAGCTTATAGGAATCTTCGCTCACAGCGCTTAGATCCAGAAGAAAGATGCCGTCAATTTAGCGTGAATCTTTCCTTGATCCCCGAAGGTAAAAAACGTTCGTACGGCACCTCTAACCGCCACTCTGGGAAGAACTTTGTAGTCCTCTACGCACGTCCGCACTGTCCGGAGGTCAAACAAAGCGTCTCAATTACCGTTGATCGGACACAATTAATCTGAAGGTTGACTGATTTATAATACGTTTGACGTGACATCCGGATCCGATTTTAAATTGAATTTATGCGTCGTGCTCATAAAAACCTATTATCAGCCGACCTTCAGATAATCGGATCCGACAATCATTTCTGATAAAACTAGGATGTCCGTGAATCGCTAAATGTGGTAAACTTATTCAGTAAATCTTGTTTCAGGACAAAGAAAATATGGAGGTCCCCCACCCGGCTGGGACGGTAATACCCCCGGCTCCGGCTGTGAAGTTTTCTGTGGCAAAATTCCAAAGGACTTGTACGAAGACGAACTGATACCGTTGTTCGAACAGTGCGGTACCATATGGGACCTACGGTTAATGATGGACCCCATGACCGGCACGAACAGAGGCTACGCCTTTGTCACGTTTACGACGCGAGATGCCGCGCAGGTCGCGGTGCAAAAGGTAAGAGTGGGGTTTAGAATAGCGAGGTTAAGTCGATGCGTCGAGATATATGCGCTGTAGAATTTAGATTGGATAAAAGTTTGGGGGCTGTTTCGTATTAGGTTTGTTGATACTGGTTTTTGAAGTAGTTACAGGGTTTTCATTTATATTTTGCCACCCACTTTTCAACTGTAACCAAGAAGAATATAAAAAAATGTCATGTATAAAAGTTTTGTACTTTTTCATCTATAATCTTTTAAGCATAAAAAAGAATCAATTGAACATCAAAAACTCAAGAAAATTGAAAAGGATTTTTTAAATGGGACACAAAAGGGCTTTTAAAAAGTTTGCATGTGATGCATCGCCGGGCAGGACATAGGAAATCCCATGTTATTTTTAATGGGGTCAATTGTGGCTCCCTAATTATTTTGAGAAAAATTCCTATTGTAGGTTATATCTGAATGAGCCATGTTTCCGAAAACTACTACAGATAGATATGGGCATTTCTCTGTAGACTTGTAATCGGCTTGTCCCAACCTATCGTTGCAAAAAGCAATTAGAATTTTTAAATAGCTAGTACTCATCAACTTTTAATAAAACTTGACCCAGAACTTTATCGCCTCATTATTCTTATGAGCACACAACTGTTTCAATCACTTTCAGGTAGAACGCTCGACAAATGCGTGCCCTCAACACTGTATTTTCGCCCAAAGATTGGGTCGCTGAAGAAATTGTTGTCGCACGTCCGTTAAACGGTGAATAGATTTTTAAAGAGATATGTTTGGTAAAACAAGGTCCCATTACGAGTTTTATTATGTTTAGAAAGCACCTGTAAGGCTAGGGTCCTCAGAATTTCGAGACAGTCTCCCCTGTCTGACATAATAGAAAAAATTAACATATTTACAAAATGCTTCTAGTAAATTAACACGCAGATTGTTGCGAAGTTGACATCCTTGCCGAATGCAATGTTCTTTGAAATATGACATGGACTTGACAGATTGTAAGAAATATTTTCTGGGACAGCATTCTCAGCCAGCCACTAGACGAAATGCCCATACCGGATGCTGTTCGTCGAGCGGGACAGGGAATCCCATGTAAATCTTGAAATGGGGTGGGGTCCCAGTTAGTAGGACCAATGTTATGAGGATATTTAAAGCACGAAAAGTTGTACCGAGTGTACGAAATGGCAGTCTTCACCTGCCATCTAGATTAGAGTAATTTTTATCCTTGTATATCATGCTTTTTCGCTCTACGTTTTTGGTAATAATAAAGCACTAAATTTCAAAATGACAACGTTATGTCACGCTAACTGGTACTTTTATTGTTGTTCATAAATATGACGATAATAATGTAACAATTTTAAAATATATTAGCATCTAACCTCGACGGGTTAACCGAAAAATCTAAAGTTTTAACCATGGACGTAGATTTGCTTGCTCTTCAATAACTTCAATAGAATTTTTCTCTAAAATAATTAGAGGGCAATATTGACCCCATTAAAATTACATGGGATTTCCTATGTCCGCCTCGATGCATCACCCGGTATATCTATCTTTAATAGTTTTTGAAGTATGACCACTTAAATCTGAAAAATAATAGATAGTATTTCATTATACCTATGTACCTGAAATAGCTGTAGATTTAATGGAAATTATCTAAAGGTCATATTTCCTAAACCATTAAAGATAGATATATTAAATGTGGTATTCTTTTAAAGCTTTTTAAAAGATAATATTTTTAATGGTGCATAATATACAGAATGTCCCATTTAAAGAGTTTTACATCTTCATTTTTCTTGAGATTTTGATGTTTAATGCTCAAGATAATAGATGAAAAGTTTGAAACTTTTATTGGATCCTTTTGGATTTATAGTTAAAAGTGGGTGGCAAAATATAAACAAAAGCCTGTACAGGGTGGCTCGAATTCTACGCTCATCATTGGGATTTCGGAAACCGTAAAGAGATGCAGGATCGCTTAATGAAGGCAAAAGGTGCAATTTGATGCTCAATAATAAAATGCCGTTTTGCGTTTTAAAAAAATTCCTAGTACTTCCGAAGATATTAGAAAAAAAACGGAATTTTCTCACTTTGGTTTCTATTACTCTACATATTTGTTAAGATAACTTAAAATGAAAAACACGTTTCTCATGGTCATTTTTCTCTATAATTCAGTGTGATTAAATGTTGAATCTGACGTTTCGGCTTCTAACCATCATCAACTTATTTTTAAATATTGACTTGGCTATTTTTTCAATTTAATTAAATCCTCATCACTCTTAAAACACTATATATCGCCACTTTGATATTTGCCGACGTTTCGTACAGAAAATTCCATCACCAGAATATTGTATACATTTATTTAACCATAATACAGGCTCTCCTGAACTACATTTTTAGTAAAAAGGTAAAAAAAGAATAAACTATTACATATTCATAATGTGTTATTGCAACTCATTGATATCTAACAGCGGGAAATTACTTTATTAACCGAAAATTTCATGAATATTAGACATAAGATACAAAAAGGTACACAACAAATCAGCTTACATAAACAATTTGTAAATAATTATCTGATGCCCATATTAAAAATAAATATAATTCTAATCACTATTGTAAGTGTTCAAAGAGGTAACCCAAGGATTTAATTAAATTAAAAAAAATATCAGGTCCGTATTTAAAAAAATTGTTGGGATGATGGTCGCCAGAAGTTTGAAACGTCAGGTTCAATATTTAATCACACTGAATTATAGAGCAGAAAATGGCCAAGGAAAACGTGTTTTTCATTTTAAGTTATTCTAACAAATATAGCCAGGAAACAATAGAAACCAAAATTGAAAATCCGGTTTTTTTCGAATATCTTCGGAAGTACTCGGAATTTTAAAACGCAATCTCTTACGGTTTCCGAAATCCCAATGATGAGCGTCGAATTCGAGCCACCCTGTACAAAGGTTAGATTTTTGTTTGGGGTATTCATTTTAAAATAATATCTCTTTATAAATGAAGTACAAGGTTTTTCTCTATATTTTGAGATCTTCACATTTTTTTGTCAAATTTTTATTATTATTCTGTGTCAATTTTTGAACTCTGAATTAGATGTATTTTTTCTTAGTCAAAGAAATTTAGAAAACTTTAATTTGTAAAAAATATTAAATAATTTAATTTCAGGGGGCT
Organism: Listronotus bonariensis; assembly: GCA_014170235.1. Taxonomy (NCBI): domain Eukaryota; kingdom Metazoa; phylum Arthropoda; class Insecta; order Coleoptera; family Curculionidae; genus Listronotus; species Listronotus bonariensis. Next base: position 58,324 of record JACEGR010001392.1, on the reverse strand, counting down.
TATTAGAATTAATAGATTGTTTAAAGATTCACAATTTGCTAAAATATTACGTTTTTCAGACTAAGGGACCTTATTGGTTTGTTTTTTTTTATTAGGGGGATTTCTAAACATTAAAAACCTAGGTACTTAATTACATAATATAATTTTGCTAATAAATCTCAATTAGGGTATGGTAAAATTGATTTGTTCCTAGAATTAGTTTGGTAGTATTTTCCTTCCTTATCTAAATTTTTTTTTATATGGCGAAATTTGTGTACCATAATTTACGTTATGGTGTATCAAATTTCAAATTTTAAATACTTTTCCTCGGTGTGTCTTTAAAGAATTTAATTTTACAAAAAGAAGTTATTCTTGAGTATGGTATTCTGGCTCAAGAGTTAAGTAAGCGAGTACAGTGATATTAAAAAGTAACGTGACGGTTAAATATCTCATAACGCTTTAAAAAAATCAAACAAAAGTTTCATATTACCTCCAGCACTATCGTTTTTCGAAGACTATAGATATACAGGACGTTTTATTTATTCGTGGTAGACTAAAGTGGTTTTTCATTAAATGAAACTCCCTTGTATATTTTCAATAAGATTGTACTGCAGAATCCAACGTTTTGAAAATATACAAGGGTGTTTTATTTTATGTAGGGTGAAATGCATCTCAGTGTAATAATTTTCGAAATAATGATGTGTAAAAGTAATAATCTTTGATATTGGTTACCACTCACGGTTCCCAACAGAGAAACTCATGGTGCCGCATGTATGCATCCCTATACGGTCCAACTGGACAGGCCCCGAACTTCCCACTTTGTTTGTTCTTTTATCCCTAAAGTTTCTAGATTGTAGAACCTGCTCCCCGTGGAGGTCTTTCCTCCCCCAAATCTTCAAGTATTTCACTTAAGGCACCCACGGTAAGTTGGTATTTAGGCTTTTAGCCTTCGTGGATTGTCCAAAGATAAAAAACTAGTATACTAAGCTGAATAAATCTACAACGAGTTATTTATAGGCTTGTTCCTACAGCAGTTAGAAACCGTTTGCAAACTGTCAACGGATTTTATCTCCTACACCTGACGGTTTGCAAACTGTTCCTGACTGATGTAGGAACAAACCTTATGTATTTAACTGTTTAGAATAGATTTTTTCCAAAATTAAAAGGTTTTTTTTTTAAATTTTTTATTATAAGTATAATAAAAACGACAAATATTTAAATTAATGATTTCAAAAACCGTTGCGTGAAGATGCATTTACTCTAATACAAAATCTTTTTAGATATGGTATTTTTTTCTGGAGAAACTCCAGTCAAAATCTGTTGAGATCAGTTTTTATTTTGCCAAAAGAGCTATAAGAACTATTTGCAAAATCAAATCTAGGGAATTTTGCAAACCTTTATTTATTAAACATAAGATATTGACACTGACATCTATTTTTATATTGGAAACTGTTTAATATATAAAAAATATTGGTGTAATTATAATGAAAACTCTTTATATAATTTTAGAAATAACTCCTGCATTGATCTACTTATACCACATTCAAAGATAGTTAAGAAATCTATAATTTATGAATCAAAAAAGATATTTAATCATTTTCCAAATTCTATAAAAATATTAAAACCATAAAAAAAAATTAAAAAATATGTTAAAACAATTTTACTTAAAAGAGCATATTACAATTTAGATGAATTTTTGAGGATACATTTCCATATTTCTTTTTCACTATCATATATTTGTGTTTGTATCTATGTTGTATATGTATATGTGTATAGTTTATTGTTTTGCTTTGTCTACAAAGATATCTAAATATTTTTCATGACAATAAAGCTTATTATTATTATTATTACCGTAAAATCCAAATTTTTAAAAATATGCAGGATGTTTCATTCGAAAAATCAAAACTCTGGCCCACTACAAATAACTGAAATATATATCTATATATCTATAGTCTTCGCGAAACGATAGGATTTTTAGATTGACGATTCCGTTTTCATATGAAACAACTTTGCATTTGTCAATTTATAGTTTCTGTTTACCGTTTTCATATAATTCATTAATCAGAAACCGAAACTTCAAAACGTCAATCTATAAATTTAGCTTCATGCAAGTTTTGTTTGTAACTTTTTTTTCATTTAGATCATAGGATATTTGACCGTTACTTTAATTGCTTAATACTGGTGAGTAAAAAGTAATATAATGCCAGTAATTAAGATTTGAAGCTATTTTGTAACTAATTACTGTATTCATCCCGCCATATTGTTAAACTCGACCACGGAAAAGTATTTATACTTCTTTTTATACCTAATTGGCAGTTCTATTATAGATGTGTCTTGACAGCTGTTGGTCATAGCCTGCAATTTCAGTTAATGACTTTTGTTGCAGCGGCTCTGACAACGGAGCTCTCACAATCTTCCTGTAGCTTTTATCCTCCACACTGTATATTTTGTTCAGTACCGAGCCCATACGAGGTCCAAATTGACGGCTAAATTTCCGTGATGTTAAATTTGGGCTAAATTTGTGGCAAAAATTGTGGAACAATAATTTTGGATGAACATTTTTGGTTTGGTGGATTTTTGGTTGCACTTTTTGGCTAAATGTTTGTCGTATTGTAAATGGTGGCGAGCTAGTGGCGAATTTTTCCATTGAGTTTAAAAAGAGTCTCAAAATTGATCGGGACTTTAGAACTTTTTTACGAAGGTATAGTACTACCACGCAAGTTTTAAACGTTTCTGTAAATTGACGATTTTTTTTAACGAATTGCCATACAGTTAGGATTTTAAAAAGAGTTTGCTCTCCTTTAATTTTGAAATGGAAAAGATATCAAGATCGGGTAAAATGTATGTAAAAATGTATCATTGAAACTACTTTTGGGCATAAAAAAGTGCGTGGCCTAATTGCCAAGAGGGCACTATCTTTTTTATGGAAAGGGAGGTCACGTAAGACCTTAATTCAAGGCTCTATGATTCTAGTTTTAACACCGTTTTGTTTTTGAAAATTGCCCGACTATTCCAGACTTGTAACCGTTTGAAATTTGGCTTAAATACTATACAAACGGTGCGTTTTTAATGTCATTGGCTTGCAAGATTGAAACGGCTGGGCTGATTTTACAAATAAAAGTGGGTAGGAAATCAAAGGGCCAACTTGGCACTAGGTAGGTCACAACCGGAATTATTTTATGCCGAAAAGTAGTTTTAGTAACACCCTTTTATCCATATTTTACCTGATCTGGAGACCTTTTACATTCAAAAATTTAAATTTTCACTGTATAATTTAATTTTTCTTTTAAACATGCCGAAATATTTATTTATGAACTTCTTAACCCACAGTTTTTAAAAGTGCGCGAATCAAAATCAGTTATTTGGCTTTCCTCCAGATTATAGATATTGTGGCCACATATTTTCTGGACCACATTATATGTCACCTGGGGTACGTTACTCAGAAGGGGAATTGGACCAAAAAAAAACCTACAGCATCCCTTCTTAATAGGTAGCAGTTGACGTTGAGAACACCCATTTTAAAGTCGGTTTTTACTCATTTTTTCCAAAATCGTCTTGAGTTTAAATATGAAATGTGTAGTTGTTTGTTTTGATGTATAACCGCACTTGACCCTGTAGTTTGTTTGATGATTAATGTTGTGACCTAGAAATTGTTCAACTTGCAGATATAAACCTTAAAATTATCACATAGTTTTTTCCTTCTTTTATTATAAGATTGCTTTCCTTTTTTCCTAATGTTTACTGACCTAATTAAATGTATGATATTTTATACTGGGTGTTCACAATATTTCTTTAACACTCCCCGTGAGCTCGTAGATGTGAAGTATGGTCATTGGTCATATAGTGTTAATGAAAGTACCTCTCAATCCATTCCGCTCAGTTTTTGTTCGTTTAAAACGGCATTTAATCTTGTGTACCGCAGTACTATACCGTCGTACTATATTTTTTAATGATTAGTATTGATTTTAGGCTGATTTGGATTTGAAGTTTCCTTATACAGGTCTCCTCTTTGCAGAAGGGGCAAAATTGAGACCATTTTATCCAGATTAACTTTTATATTTAGGCTTTACGTTGATCAGATTAGTTTTTGTGTTGTAGAGTGTTGATTTTAACTGTTTGATTGGTAGGAAAATTGCTAATTTTTAATACAATAAAAAAGTTGGCATTACAACCAGAACTAACCTGGTTTTGACTATTTGTTCAGAATTATTTTTTTATTCATAGTTTCTTTTGTTTTTAAGGAATAGTATTTAAAATGAAACAAAAACCTTTTCTCCAATTTTTATATACGCAAAAGATTCTTTAATTTTAATCAAATTTATTTTAACCTTTGCTCTCTTACTGTTTATTTGTATACATATTGGTAACAATATTACAAAAAAGTACTAACATAAAAATTTTCGTTTAATTTTTTTACGTTATATTAAAAAAATATTTCTGTATTTTAAAGTGATACTGTAGACATTTGTTAGTTTATTTTTTTATTGTCAATTCATCAAAAATGCCTAACTTTTTTGTGTCTTTATTCAAAGTATTTTTTGTTGTTTTCCCTCTTCTAACGGGCGTTACCAGTAGGGCTGGGACAAATATCGATGTGTGATATATGTCGATAGATCAAAATATTCTGGAAAACATGAATTTATTTTTAATTATCGCCAGCCCTAGGTACGTGAAAGTTATGTAGAAAGTAGGCAAAATTAGGAAGGTTTTACTTATTTCTCTTAAAAATTCCTTTTGGATTTTTAAAGTTGCCACAAACATAGCTTTTAAGCCTGGTCGAAAGGGGCCGTGCCATAGCAAGAACCTGTTTTTTTACGATGGTAGATTAATTGTTTTTTTGTAATTGTAGTATAAATATGTTATTGCTATGCCTCGGCTATATAAAGTCCAATTTAAACAAAATTTTTACATCAGGTTAAATTTGTATTTTAGTACGTTTTTTAATAAAATTTACCTCTGAAGAATTGTTAATTTATTGGCATTTTAAAACAATACATGTTCTTACCGTTTGAAAATATTAATAATCTTTTTGTTTACGTTTCCGTTATATAAAATAGATTTAGAAATCATGAGTGATACTAAACGAATTTCGGACTTCCATTGTTTTTATTTTAAATATTCACACAACGTTTCGGGCAGTCCCATCTCAGTCCGTGTTCAAGTGTAAACAAAGAAAATTAAATAAATATTTTAATTGAAGAAAAAATAGGATAAGCAAATATTTTCGAACTCTTGGTGTCCGGGAATATATCAGTTTTTCTACATGTTACACAATGTACCATTATTTGATAATAAATCATATAAAAAAATATTTTTACTAATATAGTGAGTAAAAAGAAAGAAGGATGTAATTTTTGACTGTTGTATTGATTTTAAAAGCCAGTAAATTAACATAAAATACCGGGTGTTGCTCCGCCGAGCGGGACATAGGGAATCCCATGTAAATTTTGAAGTAGTCAAATATTGGCTTACCTAATTATTTTAGAAAAAAATGCTATTAGGATTTATTAAAGAGCACAATAAGTTCCACTTAAAATGAAAATTTGAGCATTTTTCAACCAACCAGTAAAGAGTAAACTGCTTAAATAGTTCTGCAACGTAGTATCTCATTATGCACCCTGTACTCTAGAAATCAATAATAAAAACACCATATCGATTTATCAGTGACAATTTATTTATAATGTCATTGCCAAAACTGAACAATTTTATACGGGAATTTCAAAAAGAATCCTCGCATTTCATTTTAGTTTACAGCTAATTCCAACACATGCGCTTACAGTTACGCAAGACAATAAAACAAATTTGTCTACATTTAGAAATCAGTTTATGACGAAAATATCAGGAATTAATCAAATGCTCAAATATTCCTCCATTAACTGCCAGACAATAACCCAAATGATTATAAAACTCATTTCTTACGTTGACTAGTTGGTACATCGATATTCTGGCACATTCAGCGGAAATAGCATTCCTTAGCTGGTCTAAATTTTCATATTTTTTATTGGTATAAAGCTTAGTTTCTAAATGTCCCCATAAAAAAAAATCGTTTGGCGAAAGATCCGGAGACCTGGCTGGCCAAGATATTGCGTGGTTCGGGCCTATGATGTCGTTATTAAATGCGTTGTTCAAGTATTCGCGCACAGCTCTGGTACTGTGTGCTGGGCAGTCATCCATTTAATACCAAATCTCTTGATTTTCACGAGCAAGGTTGGTGGTGTGGTCTTGTCCAGTAATGTCCTCCAGTTTTCTCGTGCTAATGTTTCCTTCGGCCTCCTCTACACAAAGTATCACTTCTAAATCCCTCTCGTTTTGTACAATTTGTCTCTGATTTTCACGTCGATTTTCTTTACATTTTGCAATTATTGATTACTGTGCCTGTAGTTTCAATTTTTTATCATCCGTTCTATTGTTGAGTTACTTGGTATTGGCCTAGTAGGAAAATAGGCTGCAAACATGTCCCGCTACTCTTCGATAACTATTTCCCTGATAAAACCATTTTATAATAGTGATTTTTTCTTGATATAATTAGTTCATTATTTAAAAATGATGTGACATTAATCTGACAACTTGAGAGTAAGAAGTTAAATAATTTTTCTGGTATTTTATTATAAACTTCTAATAATACAGGGCGCGTAAGAAAATAGGAGATTCGTAACTTATTTTAGCATTTATCTTTTAGCTGGCGAACTGAGAAGAGCTGGAATTTGTACACTGGGTACAACTTTTCGTGCTCTTTAAAAAATCCTTATAATATTTTCCTCTAAAATAATTAGGGGAGCCAATATTGGACCACTTCAAAATTTACATGGGATTCCTATGTCCCGCTCGACGCAACACCCGGTATATAATTTATTACACATTTAACGTACAAAACATTTAACCTTTTGTTAAACCCCAAAAAAAAACTCAAAATTATCCGTTTTGCAACTAAATTGATATCTGGTTTAGTTTTGAAATGATCAGCCAGAGAGCCAAATGTCGACCATTTGGTTCGATCTCTTTCAAAATTTCAACCTTCTGGCAATTTGTTTTTTCTCTTTTCGGCGCAGTTGGACAATTACGAAATCAAACCCGGCAAGACGTTGAAAATAAACATAAGTGTGCCGAATCTGAGGCTTTTTGTCGGCAACATACCGAAATCTAAAGGCAAAGAGGAGATTCTGGAGGAGTTTGGTAAATTGACAGGTAAAGTTTACTGATTTGAAGCTTAATTAGGCAAAAACCATCTAAATTATTAGGATGCGGGAATGTGATGGTGTTACATGTGTAAATCGTATTATTTTAGATCTTTTAAATCAATTTCACTGATATGAATCTATTTTTATTATGGGAACAGGGAAATGCTTAAGAGTATAGGTTTCCTTATCATCTTAATTAAAATTCTAGGCGTATTTTATGCATAATATCCTATATCTAACTATTATAGTCCAAGAGTTGTCAATTTGTAAAAGCCGAGTATTTTATGTTACTTGGGTACCTATTAGAAATTGATATTTGGGACACTCTGCATATATATAAATAGTTTAAGGACATGCCTGTTTAAAAAGCCTACAACTCTTATAAAAGACTTTTTATTATACAGTGTGTTTACGTAAGATGGCCGGATATGGGAAACTTTTTTATTATTAATTTTCTATTCTATTTCTATTTTTTTCTTGGTTTTGGTCCCTTCAGGTCCAATCCACCACTCTCCCCCTTCTGGACTATGCTTACCAGGGCTTCGTCGGCGGAAAATCTGGATAACCGAGCTCGTAGCTCCCAGAAATTCCAAAAGAAAACAAATAATTCAACAATCGATGCAATGCATAAATTGTCGGCTGTCAAACCAAGATCTGCTACTGGTGTTACGTATAACCTTTACTTTTACTACTGACAGTTCCCATGGCACGCCCATCTATTTCCCGCCATTTGAGAAATACCTCGTGTTCACCACCAAACAGGATACCATCAGCTTATAGGAGTCTTCGCTCACAGCGCTTAGATCCAGAAGAAAGATGCCGTCAATTTAGCGTGAATCTTTCCTTGATCCCCGAAGGTAAAAAACGTTCGTACGACACCTCTAGCCGCCACTCCGGGAAGAACTTTGTAGTCCTCTACGCACATCCGCACTGTCCGGAGGTCAAACAAAGAGTCTATTATTAATTTTACGAAAAAAAAGTTGTTCTTTATAAGTTCTGCACGGTCCAAAATCTAAAATGCAATCATCAAATATCAACTTGTGTCAGTCATGTACGAGGTTTGACCAAAAATGTAATTTTTGCTCAATAGTAACAATTTGCGATATTAGCAAAAATACTGTTTTATAAAGAATAACATTTTTCGTAAAATTAATCATTAAAAAGTTTCCCATATGCCGCCAACTTACGTAGACACACTGTATCTTAAAAGCCATATTTAAAAAAACCTTAAAAGTCATTTTTTTCAAATCTAAACCCTAACTGTCATTTATTGAACTACGTAATATTTAGTTGAAATAGATTTTTTAAGTGTAATTGACTTAATTTTTAAGGTTTTCATATTTATTAAAAAAATACATTTGACACCATCACCTCTGTTATAAATAAATAACGAAAACACAATTAAGACGACTGGTAATTTGCGTCCGTTCGCCGGGCTCTTTCTCTATCTCACTCTGACACGCTCTATCCCGTTCCGTCCCGATCCCGTTTCAAAGCCCCCACCCCCAGCCCCCTTGCCCAAGGCACAAATATGGCTACCCTTCCAATGTTCTTGCAGCTGAATGATTATGAGATACGAAAAGGCAAAAAGATTGGCGTGACTGTATCCTATAACAACCACCGGTTGTTTGTGGGCTATATACCGAAAAACCGAGATCGAGAGGATCTCATGGAAGAATTTTCGAAACATGCACGTAAGTTCAGTCTGCGTAACTCCAGCGACTAAAGCCGTCCACACACGTCGCGGGTTAGAACGAGGTGCTTGACTTTCTGTCGATTCGATGGTCCATCGGTTGCTTTAATTAATATTGCTTGAAATGAAAATCGATGAATCTTCGTAATCGGGCGCATTCAGGAATACTCAGCCGCTTTGCCGCTTGGTTTTACATGTGTCAAAATTGTCAAATTGAACCAATAGGATGGTTTTATTTTGACAGTTTTGACACTCCGGTTATCCAGCAGTTAAGCGGCTGAGTACCCTAAATGTGGCCAAGCTATATTTTTAGGTTATATTTGTATAGCCTTGGAATTGTAGAATAAATTTGCTGTTAAGTCGTCCTTATTTTGACCCATTTTAATCGGAAATAACTTAATAACAAATTAAACAAGCAAAATGCGGTTTTTGTGGAAGGTTTAGGATCTTTTTTTTTTTTAATCATATCTTCACGATTTTGTTGTCACATTTTACTGTCAGTAGTGTTATCATTTATTTTATTGTCGATTTTTTAATCTGGTAATAATTCGATATAGCGGTTTTCGCTATTATAAGAGATTTTCGAAAAATTCTTTTTCAGGGCGTTTCTATAGGTCGATTATGACACAAATCTGTGTGCTCGTTTTCCAAAATCCATTTCTATAATTTATTATTAATAAAAACATATTACGGAACGGTGGAGTGAAGAGGGGTGCTGGGTGGGGACGAAACAGTAGAAATCCGTCAAACACAAGAAAACATTAATACACTGGACTCGGGGCACATGAAAAATGTAAATTAATTTTGAAAAGTATTAAATTTTTCGAAAAACTATCCCACACATATAAGATATCTCGTCCGCCATTAATTAAAGAAGGAAAATTCATTTTGGTCAGCTGATAACATGAAGTTCGTCATTATGAGAATGACAGTCTTAATAGAAGCAGCGTTGCCAAACTTCTTATGAAGAATTAACACCAAGCCTATTTCGGGGATTATCCACCATTTCCATGAGAAACAATGGTATTTTTGTAGAAATGCCTCCTTCTTTATGTTAAGGTATTTTCCTTTTTTCTCTACAAATTATAATAGGAAGAAGGTAAAACTTAATTTTTCATATGAATTTCGTCCTGTATCTTCCTTTTTTTAAGCTATTGACACTTTCTCACTTTATTTGGCAACATCGCAAGACATTTACAGTTCTATTGCAAACTCTTCTTTTTTATGCAGTGACAGCCATGGCGGGATTGTTGTACAATTATTTATTTTTAATTTTTTTAAACAATTTTTTGGGCATTTTTGTAAACAGAAAGTGCGGTGTGTACTGTAAAATACTGTTTTTGGGCGTTTAATGTAGGATTTCTACTGTTTCGTCCCCACCCAGCACCCCTGTTCACTCCACCGTCCCGTAATATGTTTTTATTAATAATAAATTATAGAAATGGATTTTGGAAAACGCGCACACAGATTTGTGTCATAATCGACCTATAGAAACGCCCTGAAAAAGAATTTTTCAAAAATCTCTTATAATAGCGAAAACCGCTATATCGAACTATTACCTTTGATCTTCCTAAAAATAACGGATTTATTGGCCTCCAGAAAAATTGACGGGTATTAAGAGTAGGGATGTAAAATTACCGGTAATTTAAAAATCGGTAATATAACATTGGTATTTAATTTAAAAAAATCGCCTTTTAAGTAACACAAGTTTTTTATTTCAAAATTGTAAAACATTATGAAAAACAACAAGAACGGTTTTTTAAAACTAGTCCAGAGTCAGAATAGACTATCTAATAGAGTGGATAATGGTAAATCATCCTCATCATCATCTCAAACTCGTCATCTGATTCTTCTTTTTTTTTGGTTAATTAAATCAAGTCGATAACTTTGAAACCGATATCTTCTTTTTCTATTTCTTCCGCAGTAGCTTCTACTATTCTTGAATGATCTTCTTCTAAGTAAATTATAATTATGGGCAACATAAGTTAGTTTTCCGGCCTTTTTCACGGCAAGTCTGTTTCTTCTTTGCCGATAAATAAATCCATAAGTACTAAAGGTTCTTTCGGTTGCGGCTGTTGACGATGGTAGATTTAAATTGTCTTCAGCCAATCTACTTATTTTAGAACTGAAGCAAACTTCTGCCCACCAAATAGGCCCAAGCATAGATTTTTTCGCTAGAAATGACGAATTTATCAAAAATGCCCGCAGACTTTCACTGCAGCTTCTTCTATTCCTGAATTATTTCGGCTGATCATTCAAATTTGAAAACCAATTTTTTGGCAACTTTGTTGGCACCACATGTAACTATTTCTTTGGTAACTTAAAGTGTTTTAAACAATTTTACTTAAACTGGCCTGACAGTAACATCGGCAACATTATCCGATATACAACAAAAGTAAAGAAAACATAACTACAGAGAATGCTTGGTCATTAATTTCAGTCGTACAAAAATATGTTTGCACCTCTGGCGTAAAGCACTTTTACGACCTCAGCTAAGTGTTGCTCTCGCGGAGCTCGGGCAACAACTTTCAGCCGCGGGCGTAAAAATGTTATTTTACGCCCTTGGTAAAAAAATAAGTATAGTGGGTTTAACATAAGTCGCGATAAAAATGGGTTAAAATATGGACGAACACTCCCTGTATTTTCTAAGGTTCTGAAATCTGGTCAAAAATGTTTTGAAGCATCGGTGATGGTACCGAAGATCAAGTACCAAGTGTGTGGCTGGCTAAATTGGCATAAAATGAAAGTGACTTGTGCACGAACCATAATGGGCTCATAACTAACAAAATCTTGTTGCATAGTTGGATCATACTCAGACTGTACCAAAATTTAAAAATTTTTGGATTTATTTTTGTAAGTTAACCAAAGTAAAATGTAACTCATATCTCTGGCAGTATTGGTTTTGCAAAAAATATCGTTAATCCAAAAAATTGTGTGATTTATTCTAAAAGTTTAAATAGGCATACTCACGATGAGACTTGCCTTAGTTCCTACCCTCAGGTAGGTACGAAGGCTAGTCTGCGAGTAAGAGCGATACTATGAATTTGCATTGGAATGCGCCGTCAGTTCAGCATACACACGTTCGCACTTACTCGCAGACGCCCTTTCAGTTCAGGTAAGATCGAAGACCTGACTGACCGTGTCTATGCTCATAAAGTGTCTATATTTAAAAAAATTGGACATCAAATCATAGAGTTAAAATCAAAAATTACTATATTTTTGGGTAATGGAAAGTATATACATTTCCATACATTTTATATTAGTTTTAGAATCTAAAGGAAATTCTGGATCAATTTTGAGTACATAACATCATAAAGCTATGCTATTACTAGTCTTATGCCTTGTTCAGACACGGCTAGTAATTTAGTCGAGTAGCGAGTAATTAAGTATTCTCGTGCGTTTGGACAGCCACTCCACTAAACTACTTTCCTAATTTTTGCTGTCCACACGCACGAGAATACTTAATTACCCGCTACTCGACTAAATTACTAGCCGTGCATACGAGCCAGTATATGGTAGAGCGTGAGTATTTTAAGTTCATCTTTGCTCAATGACTCTCCTATATCTACCTTACATAAGATTACACAAAGCCGAGCGAGGGTAGCTAAAGGTACAGTTTACATTTGACATTTATTGCATGATATTTATGTCAGATAGAAATTCTGGCTTATGTAAACGGTCAAAAATTTATATTAGACATACATTTTTGATTGTTTACATTAGCCAGAATTTTTATTTGACATAAATATCATGCAATAAATGTCAGATGTAAACGTGACCTTAAGACGTTAATCAGGTAAGACAAGTACCTAATTAAATTTAACCAAGTTCGGGAGTATTTTACCAAAGCTGCCGTTTGGACACATGAAGAGTAGATTTAAGGTACGCGCACATACGTCGGCATCGGACGGACGGTACGGATCGGAAAAAATAGTTTTAGTGAAATTAAATGAAGCAGTGCACCTATGTGCGGGCGGTTGGCACCGGTTTTAAAAATTCCGCGAGGATATAGCAATTTCAATTAAAAATTCGGCCATTACCAGTTCATATGTGCGATACAGAGCAAAAATTGCGTTATTTGACAAAAATTTAGGCCGATTTCTACCGGAAGGTTTTAACCCAGTGGTTTTATACTCCGGGTGAAGAGGCACTAATTTTAATATTAACCTATGGTTTACCCATGACTCAAATGTTCGTGTGTGTCATTTAATTTCACTAAAACTATTTTTCCGATCCGTACCGTCCGTCCGATGCCGACGTATGTGTGCGTACCTTTATTGCGACAAAAAAATATTTTGACAGATGATTTAGCTGGTCGAAATTTCGTGGCCGACTTTTATTATTTTTTCAGAAGTTATGCCACAAATACAACACACAATTTTTGTATTAGGATTTTTTTATACAACTGTATATTACTAGAAATATGTTTTCCTTTCATTGGATAACCTTGTATGGCACAGCAGTATTTTTTCATGTTCAAAATTAAGTGAAGGAAAATTCATAAAGAAGTACTAAGTACTGTCTAACTGCAGCAAGTCTTAAAAGGTGTACGAGTTGCTTTCCAAGAATTTAGAAGCAGATCTTATCCACCAAAATCAATTAATAATAATATCAACATTGGTTCTTAGTGCCTCTTGCAGATAGAGTTATCTTCAGCGTACAGTAATAATGATATATTTTTAATTTAAATTTCTGACTTGTTTTGGTAAACCCATGGGAAAAAGACTTTGGAAAAACAGCATAAAAATAACACATAAAACAGATTTTTAATTTTCGTGTACTTTTACCAAAAAAAAAACTAAAATAACAATCTTATGTAATTCTAACTACCAAATAACGAAAAAAAACAATTAAAAATTTTCAAAAAAGATACCTTTGCAGATATTTTATCTGGGACCTCCTCATAATACACTTCCCTCCTTATAATACACTTCCTCCTTATATTACACTGTTTCTTATAATCCCTGGGCTAGTAATAAAATTGACTTCATGATAATAAAACCTTTTTAGGGGCGTTCCTTTTGACGAGCCTACCACGAATATTATACCGCCATATATGGAAATAGCGCGTTAAGCCAGCCTGTCAATGTCAAATGTCTCGTGTGTCGCACTGGGCAAACGCGTCACTTTTTTGTCGGACAAGTTTACCACAATGTTTTACAAGCAATTTTAAAACATTGTGCAAAAATCGTAAGGGTTACAGTCGCGAAACCTTAAGGCCATTGACATGTTTTGGGTATCGGATTAGGCCGGTTTATAACTGCCAACCCCTAACAATTGTTGTCACAATGTTTAAAAATTGCATGTTAATCATTGTGAGTAAACTTGCCCGACAAAAAAGTGACGCGTTTGCCCAGTCCAATACCTTCTGACATTGACAGGATAAGGTTAAAGCGCCGCTTCCATATATGGCGGTATAAATATTCAAGGTAGACTTGTCCAAAGGAACCCCCTCAAAAGGTTTTAAAAGTGTTGTTATCATGAAGTTAATTTCACTGCTGGCCCAGAGACTATTAATACAGTCATAGTATATTTGCATTGCTTTGAATGCAATGCATTATGAGGAAGGGAAGTGTATTATAAGGAGGAAGTGTATTATGAGGAAGTTCTCCATATATATAGTCTAAGACCCGGCATTAAGAAAATATACCCTCATCTGTTAATTAAATGAAATAATATTTTCTAGGCAGATTTTAATGTAGTGAATGCAAGTGAACAACATCTGCCAGCATAGGTCTGCTACAATTAATAATAATTAATTAATTAATAGTTAATTTATTTATAATTGTTACCTTTACATGTTAATTGCATAAACCAATGATCAGCGGTGAAATAGCTTAGTTGGTTAGGTAGCAGCCCGATTTTATTCAATTAAATATGGTAAACATAATTTTGCTAATAGACAAGGGAATAAAAAATAGAAAAAAAATGTTACCCAGTGCGGGATACGAACCCAGAGTGTCGACAAGGCATGCACTGCTAAATGATGCTACCTAACCAACTAGGCTATTTCACCGCTGATCATTGGTTTATGCAATTAACATGTAAAGGTAACAATTATAAATAAATTAAATATTAATTAATTAATTATTATTAATTGTAGCAGACCTATGCTGGCAGATGTTGTTCACTTGCATTCACTACATTAAATTCTGCCTAGAAAATATTATTTCATTTAATTAACAGATGAGGGTATATTTTCTTAATGCCGGATCTTAGACTATAATATCTACTTACCTTATTGACATTTGAAAAGATTATTACATCTTCAATATAAGAAGTTAAATGTTAAGATTGTTTACGTTTAAAACGTTCTTTTAACCAATGTTGATAGCTTCCATTATCTATTTGGTTTTATTTTATGTAAGTTTTTAGCAAAAGAAAACATTTTTTTATCTGGAATGCGTTAGTCTAGAAGCCTGTGAGCAATGGGTAGGACAGGGCTGCAATTTAGGAAAAGCAATCGGGGATTACAGTGTGCTAGCTTGTAATGTTTGTTTTTATGCGATCATATGACGATGATTTGATCATATCGTGAAAAACTTTGCTTTCTAGGTTATGGAAAAATGCTGTTGGGGAAAATACAGATATATTTTAAAAATTCTTAGTTTCATTTGAGGTCAGTGATTTTTTTTCTTTACAGTCCAATTTTATTTTTTTTTAAATTGTGTTTGAACAAATTTCTGTACAAGATGATTTACGTCATATTATTGGATGGTCTATTTGTTGGGCACACGCCTGGATAGAATAGACCCTGTTCAGCCCTATTGACCCCTATGAACCGGGCGGTCGTCTGAAACAAAATAAAAAACCCAAAAAATTAAGTTTCAAGTAAATTTATAAAAAAATGTTGAAAACCAAAGAAGCAAAGCATTTTCATCATCATCATCATCTCATCAAAACTCCATAAGTATGGAGAATTGAAAATACAATACAAGTTTGTACACTGAAATTTACAGCTTTTTCTGATATTTTCCAAATTCCAAATTGATTTTCCATTTTATGCTCGATTAACTGTTTTTTTTTTGACTAAGTTGATTATGATGACACTAACGATTTTTATTTGTGCAGCTGGTCTGATAGGAGGTGATTATCTACAGTTCGCCGGACGACAAGAAGAAAAACAGAGGCTTCTGCTTCCTAGAATATGAATCACACAAGGCGGCGTCGTTAGCAAAAGAAGACTGGGTACTGGAAGAATAAAGGTAAAAAATGTTTAAAAAAATATTGTACTGTTTTTATTAGGTGAAAAAGTGACACTTTTTATGGCGAGGTTGTAGGGCATTTACAGCCGAGCCACGAATGTGGCGGCAATATATCGCTTTTCCTACAATAAAGTAAAACTCTAACTTTACGAAGTCCTTCCATAAATGTCTTGTTTACTGAGGTTTAAAGCTTTATTCTTAATCTTGAAAAAATGTATTTTCGAACCTATGTCATCGTTCATAAACTACGAATAAGTTAATTCACTCGATGAACGCCGACGCGGCTCCATTCAGGCCCCTCCTGCCCCGCCTTTCCTTTGACCACTTGCTGGCCAAAACAAAGCCAGTCTTTTGCTTCGAAAGGTACACGGTGGCTCGCGTGTTTGGGACTATTTGTAAGCCGCTTTTAAACGCGCCGCAAGAAAGTGAATTAACTATTCGTGGTTTGTAAACGATGCCCATGTTTATTAAAAAACTTTTAATTATTTTACCGCATTTTCGAAACACTCCCTACAACGCAAAAATTGCATAATTGGATTTACGTCACACAGTGCAGCGAGCTTATGAGACTGTTGGACAAAATTATTATTGATAGGTTTTTGACAAAACATCGTAACCGATATTGGTCAATTTTAAGGGAAAAGATTTTTCTTTTCATCGAGTTATTTTAAAAACAAAGTTGGTGACTTTTTGTATATACATTAGTGCACGACTTTATTTAACTCTCGGTTTTTGTTTAAAAATAACGCCATTGGTAGAAATTGACGAATGTTGCTTACGATGTTTTGTCAAAAACCCATCGATATATCCAAAACTAATAAAGATAGACATATCAAACGTGGTATTTTTGTAAAGCTCTTTGGACGAGTTTTATAATGGTGATATAATGTAAAGGGTTTTGCATTTAAAAATATCATACTTTATGTCCTTGTTGATTTGACAACTGAGGAATTAACTGAATCAACTAATTATTTTGTAGAATAAAAAAGAAAAAGTTAGGGGGCGGTAAATTTATAACTGAAAAAGGAACCGGTAGTATTTATACTTACTATACAGGGTGTTTTCTAATTAAATGTCAATATTAAAGAAGGTGATTTTTGGGTTTATTTTAAGAAGAAAACTTTATATGAAGGTATGTTCTAAACGTCTTAACTTTTGAGATACAGGGTGTTAAAATTTTCAAAAACCAAAAACTTTTGAAAACACTTTTTAGTAAAAACTGTTATACTGAATATAAACCTTATTTAAATAAGTATTTATTATTTTTGTTACATAATTACTAATTAAAAATTATAAAACATAATTTAAAAAAAGATCCCGCAATGCTTCTTTTATAGTCTAAAAATGTGCCATTAAGTGAATTTAATTTTTTTCTCTTAAACTAAACAAGATAAGGAAAAAATTAGGAGACATAAAAGCAATATTTTTATTTGCTTAATCTAAAGAATGCACAAAAATTTTACACACATTTACACACTCAGTGGCGTACCGTTTGTTGTAAATATTCCTTCAGTTGTCTTTCGAAACGCCACTGGACTTACTAAATGTAATTAATTTAGTGATAAATTACCCCCTTAATGTCGTTAATAATATTGCCAAATAAATACAAAATTGGGTAAAGAATAGTTAGGATATTTAAAAAAAAGTTTTATTTGTAAATTTTAACACTCTGTATCTCAAAAGCTAAGACGTTTAGGACATACCTTCATATGAAGTTTTTGTATTAAAATAAACCCAAAATCACCTCCTTCAATATTGACATTCAATTAGAAAACACCCTGTATACAAAAACTGTACATAATTTTTATAATTAACGAGTTGTACTTATTACTTTTGGATTATCAGGATCTTGGATGTTGAAAGCAATTAAAATTAGCTCTATTACAACCTTTTTTTGCCCTAGTGCCGAAACCCAAGCTTCAAAACTACGTAGGTAGCTCTTGCAGGGTAAAACGATCGACATCGAATAATTAGATTCTAGATGTGATTATGAAGAAATTTACATGTATTTGTCGCCCCCATTAATTAAGACTCATAAAAACAATTTTTTTTGGAAAAACTTTTCAAATTCCTGCAATTTCGCAACTGATATAATTGTTAATATACTACCTGCAATTTGTCTATTTTAATGCGATAAATTTTAATGATGCGTGGACATATAAATCTATGATTTTAGGATATGTTTATTAAGTCAATTTAGTATCCTTTTTACTAAAAATAGGACCCATGCTAAGAAATACAAAAATTAGGTTTGTGTCCACAGATGCCCCGGCACTATGCGTCACGTGTTTCCAGGGTAAAGATATGTTTCTTTAATATTTTTTTTTTTTGTGTAGGTGTGGGGTTGCGACATAATAGTAGACTGGGCGGATCCACAAGAAGAACCCGACGAACAGACAATGTCCAAAGTAAAAGTGCTGTACGTCAGGAATTTGACACAAGACATTACGGAAGAGAAATTGAAGGATACATTTGAAGCGTTCGGCAAGGTTGAACGAGTTAAGAAAATCAAAGATTATGCCTTTATACACTATGAAGATAGGGATAATGCAGTTAAAGTAAGTGTAAATAAATGAAAGTTTATTCATTCTTTTATTTATAAAGGAGGTTTTCATATACAGTGTGTCTACGTAAGTTGGCGTCATATGAGAAACTTTTTATTATTGATTTTACGAAAAAAGTTATTCTTTCTCCTTAAGAACAATTTGTGTTATTAGCAAAAATAAAGGTTCTTTACTCTTGAGCAAAAATTACACTTTTGACCAAACCTCGCAGATAGGGGATACAATCCCGGGATCCCGCCTCTTTTACGGTCCCAAAATATTCGGGATTTAATTTGTTAAATCCCGGGTTTCTCGGGATCAATAAATAAATGTAATATTTTCAAAATAAATGCATGAAACGAAACGCACGTAGTTTTCCTGTCGATTTATAGAGTTGTCAATTCCAATAAACATAAAAAGTCAGCCATTTTTATTTCCCAGCTGATTTTAGTCGTTTTCAAAGCTTGTTCATACAGACGCGAAAAGCGAATTTCCGTTCCTCATTGGTCAATTTCACATAAAATTAAAGGAGGGTAAAAAATAATATAGTTTAGATAGTTTAAAGATGTTGCAAATTCGCAAAATTTAAAATCTAGTGGGCGGGAAACTTGAGATCATTTTTTCTGGCGAATATTCGCGTGCGCACATGTGTAGAAACAAGAGGTTATTTGTCATATGTCATTTCAAACACAGTTTTGTTATTGTTATTTTTATGTCATTCTATTAGCTGTTTGGAACGCTATTTTTGTGTTCATTTTCTTAAGTATTTTGTGTTTTTAATTTGAATTTATATTAGCTTTTAGCCCTTATCATTTATAACAAATTTGCAGCGTTTCTACGTCTTAGTTGCCAAATAAATGTGCTATATTCTTTATTCATTACATCAGATAAATGTTATATTATTGAAAGGAAAAACAAAGATAATCTCAAAAGAACCCAAAATTAAATGGCCATATTTCCAAAACTATAACATATAGACATATCAAATGTGGTATTTTCTTAAAGCTATTTAAAATATCTATTTAATTGGCGATTTTAACTACCGATGGGGCGCTGCTAAACGTAAACAAAGTCGAAAAAAGCAGATAATAGGCAGGTAGCTAGCTTTGATTCCTTTACGAATTTCGGGTATTGAAACGGTTTAAAATACCTGAGTTTCAATACAGCCGTGAATTTGTATAGATTTATACGTATTAAGTGTGTAAAACTCGATTTGTGAGTTTGAGTAGTGCCCTTGATGGTTTAACAGACTTTTTGTTAGTGGTGATTAGTGAAGAAAGCGCCATGTAAAACTTTTTCGGAATGAGTGAAGAACTGTTTTTGACGCTAAGCTCAGTATTTTTATACCTTCAACTGCACTCCCGATAGTAGGTGCACAGTGGAAGGAGAAGAAATCTTGAATTCCAACTATATTATTTTAATTATACACACGTCTTTTTATTTTACGTGTTGATGGCTCTTCTAATGTCATAATAAACGTTTTAATAGAGGTGGAAAGAAAAACTTTTTGATAGAAATGATAGCAAAACACACAGGTATTTACGCACAAGGCTCAAAAACGCGTGTTAAACATAACGAAGTAAATGAATAATATTATATTTATATCCATTTCAGTGGTTAAACATGTCCGATTACCTGTTTTCTTAGGTTGCGCCGTTGACCACTAGAGGTCTCATTGATCTTTGAAATCGCCAATGTTGATGCAATATACAGGGTGTTCTATTTTAAAAATGCCAGTTTACTATTAAATTCCCGAGGATGACCATATTTCCAAAACCATTAAAAATGTGATATAACACCCAAGGACTTTTTTAATGCTTTTTGATAGATCTTTCGAATGGTGATATATTATACAGAGTGTTCCCATTTAAAAAAGTAGATTTTTTGCAAAAAAATAAAAACCCGATGTTTTTTTTGTTACGTTTCACGAAGGCTTATGCCTAAATACCAGTGTACCGTGAGTGCCGGGTTACTGAATGTTTAACCCATTATTGTCGTGTTCCGTCAACGTTATCCAAGCACTGAAACATGCAGTTTTGCATTTCACAGCACCTTTTAGACAACGCGGTAGTGCCACCACGAACGTTATTATTTTTAAATAACTACTACCTAGGAATGGCAGAATACTACACAGTGGTTTGCCATTGCCAACTGTGAGGTGACGAGCAATGAAAAATCCTATGTCCGACACCGAGATTCGAACCCGGATCGCTGCGGTGAGAGGCTGACACGTTAGCCTCTACACCACTGCTCGCCACGATGTTTAATTGTTTTGTTGTTGGCAGCACGTTAATCAGCGAAAAGAGTACTACAACTTTACTAATACGAGGTCGGCTAGTATCTTCAAAAATAAAGAAGTTAGCAATGGTGCCAACTTAAAAATGATCATCCTGTATTTATTAATAGTATAAAATTTATGTTTAAAATAAGATAATAATATATAATTTTTTATAGGCAATGGAAGAATTAGATGGTAGAGAAATGGGCGGTTCACATATTGAAGTATCACTAGCCAAACCTCCGTCCGACAAAAAGAAGAAGGAAGAAATTCTAAGGGCGCGCGAAAGGCGCATGATGCAAATGATGCAAGTTAGAGGAGGGTAAGTTTCTAACCGCAGATTCGATCCTTATTGCCTATATTTTTATTAAAGAATTTATCAGCTTTTGCTATTTTTACATTTTTTTAGCTTACCTAAGGCAAGGTACACACTGAAATGGTAGGCAAGTGGTGTGTCAGTGTCAGATTAAATATTTAAAACCTGCTTACATAAATACAGAAGCCAGCATTAAAGTAGAGTGATGGTTGAATGGTATTTGGCAAGTGTGTGGCGTCAGTTGAGTATCACTAGTTTCCAAAATAGTGAATTTTCGATAAATTTAAAGGTTACATTTGCCACTAGCTCACCACCTAGCCGCCACTTCACTTGCTTGTCGTTGCAGTGCGCGCCTGGCCTAAGGCCGGTCACTAATACAGCCATTTGTGGTCGCCATCGGAGGCCGCCACACGCTGCTGACTGAAAAGTGGCTGCCGCCAACTATAAGCAGCGAGGCAAGAAAAAAAAGTAAAACTAGCAGGCGCTGATGAATGCTAAAAAGAGTGAAGAGAAAATTTCCAAAAACGACTTTGTCGAAATGTTTGTTTTTTTAAGAATACGCAAAGATTTGTTTCAACAAATTTGAATGGTTTTTGGAAGTCTGCTCTTTAAATAATCCACAACCGTACAAATAACGGTCATTTTGTTTTTTTCCTTGCAGCCAACAGGAAAAGTAAGACATTTTACTTGACGTGTGCATGTTCTGTTTGATGTATTGTAAAGTTTTTGTAAACGTTGGTTTTAATGGTTAAAAATCGTATAAACATAAATAATTTTAAAATAATATTCTGTTATACAGACTGACACATACAACTAACAAAATCACAGGACCGAAAGAAGGCAAAAATTAAATTTTTTACCAATTTGTTGTGCTGACATTTAATTTATGTATTATACGTCAAAGTTGTCACCAATTATTACCGCGGTTATAATTGGTTGAACGCCTAAAATTGATGGTAGTTCATGCCAGGGCTGTTGAATGTTTCGTCCCATTACGTGACGTCACATCGAGATTAGGTTCTTTTTGACGTAAAAATGATCAAGATGGCGGGTGGAATGGTTTAAATGAAAAGGGTGGTCTTGTGGTCCATCACTTAAAAGCACCTGGTGAAAACTTTATCATCTTAAAATATAAAGTCAATACCTTTACCTACTAAATCAAATCAAATCAAATCATCATGTATGTTAACATCAATATTGATGTTAACATACATATAGTATTTACACAAGTCATGGGGTATATAAAAAAAATGTTTCTACTGTACAATTGCGGTACCCTAAAATCACCTAAATACCTGATTTGGATGGTCCATATTTCCAACACTTACAAATTAGATGTACATAATATGGTATTTTCTGAAAGCTCTTTTAAATATCTTGTCAGTGGTGATACTGATAATAATATACAAGGTAGGACAAAAAGTACTTATTTTTAACGAAGCACCCTGTATATTCAATAACCATTAAAAAGATCTTTAAAAAGTTTTAAGAAAATACCATATTATGTACATCGAACCTTATTATAGTTTCGGATATATGGCCATCCAAATCAGAAAATTTAGGTAGTTTTAAAAGTACCGCCATTTTGTAGTAGTACTTGTCAGGCTAAGTGGCTGAATACTCCTGAATGCGCCCAATGTTTGATGTTAGACACAGAGTCACTGTAAGGCACGCCAAATAGGTCTGTTTAGTCAGTTAGCTTAAAAAATGATCACAAATAACTTATAATTTTCCCATAAACTCAACTTTTACATAGAAATTATTAAAAGTATATGAATTTTTGAGATGTCTAAAATCTCGAAAACCGATCACCGATCACGGTATTGACATTTGACTGACAAAATGACGTATTTTTTTTGTCACTCTACATTTAGACGACAAGGTATAACGAAACATTCAACATCTCTGGCACGAAGTTTAGACAATGATACGGTACGCCCAATAGTGTTCTGAAATGTCATGGGATGTTTTTAAAAGTGCCAGTTTCTAGCGAAGACACAAACCAAAGACCTGTGACTTTCTGTAAATATTCTTTGCCAAATCGGATCTAGCTATATAGCTGATTGACCGAATTTTGACACTGAGCTTTTTAATCTGAGTTCTTTGTATTTTGTTTTCAGGATGATGACTGGAGCAATGCCCCTTCGCGGACCTCCGGGCGCAGGTCCTCGTGCCGGACCAGGCATGCGCGGTCCCATGGGTAGAGGCGATTACGGTGAGTACAGCCCCAAATCTCCTCTCACCGATCACCCTCTAATGATATTGATAGTGCGCCCCTTAACCGATCGAACAACTATTCGTGGTCCTTAGTCTGCTTGTTGTTTTTAAGAGAACTATGGCGAAAACCAGTATTTGTAAGAGTAGAATATAAATATGACATTTCTAATAATACGCCTTGACGTGTCCCTGTCAAGATGTGTCACCATGATGGATAGTGACATATAGTAACAGTATTTGAAAGTGAAGTAAAAATTCATTTTTATTTTGGCTTCAGGAATCTTATAAAATTTTGTACTGTTATTTTCTAAAAACTTTGTTGTTAAAATTAAAATATACAGTGTGTCTCAAGATAGGTGCTACAAGACAACCAACAGCCCAAAAATTTTTGAATTTTGAATTGACATTTTGGAAACACTGGTCGCATGGTCTAAAACTAAGAAATATAAAATTTGACTCGATTGGTATTATACAGGGTGAGAAAATAATAAAATATGAAATATACTAAAAAGTTAAATATATATTTTTGTAAATATACCAAAATTGTTTGTGTAAATGTTGGAAAAAAGTGAATTTTATGTCAAAATTTGAAGCTAAAGCATTAAAAGGAAAAAAAGTGTTTATCATTTTTCTATTTAACGCATTAAAACTTAGTTACTGGACAAAGAGAAGCTAAATTTAAAAGAGAATTAAAATATGTTGAAAAATTTTGTCAAATTCTCTTTATCGTGTCTAGTATTTAAGTGTTAATGCAAAACATTGATGACAAAAATTGACAAAAACTTTTTTCCTTTAATGCTTTAACTTTAAATTTTGACATAAAATTTAATTCTCTACAACATTGCTATTTAAAACTAACGTCCGTGGTGGAACTACCACGTGGCTTAAAAAGTGCTGTGAAATGTAAAAACTACATGTTTCAGTGCTTGGACAACATTGACAGAACAAAGGAAAAGATGTGTTTTATTTTTTTATTGTGGTAACTAGGGCTACAGACTCTTTAAACCAATGTAATACATTTTTTGTTCAGGTGTTATCTTAATTTAAAGTGCCCAGAGTATATCAAAAAGAAATGTTATATTTATGTTTTCTTGCTTGTGTGATTAGGGCTTTGCCAAAATTTAACGCCTTTAAGAGTAAGCTAAAGCTACTTTTTTTTCCATTGTGTCCCTGTCTTTATCCTTTTGGCTCCCACGACGTGGTACCAAACTATTTAAAACATTTTTTAGGGGTTTTTTCGTCGGTAGCTAGTACATGGTGATCATTCTTAAGTCGGCACTGTTGCTAACTTCCTTAATATTGGAGTGCAAGTCGGTTATATTAGTAAAGTTGTAGTATCTTTTTCCGCGGATTAACGTGCTGCCAACAGAAAACAATTGAACAACGGGTTTTGATTTATTACAAAAATTTACTTTTTTAATGAAACACCCTGTATATTATATCCCTATTTAAAAGATCTATCAAAAAGGTTTAAAAAGTGTACATGTGATATATCCATTTTTAATAGTTTCGGAAAAATGGACATCATCGGGAATTTAGTAGTAAACCGACATTTTTAAATAAAACACTCTGTATATTGATCCCCATTAAATAGATATTTTAAAGAGCTTTTAAGAAAATACCACATTTGATATGTCTATCTCTTATAGTTTTAAAAAATGTGGCCATCTAAATCTAAAAAATAGTAGATAGAGTGTCTATTTTATCTTCGACACTACAAACCTAGTGCTGTGGCTTAGAGCTAAAGAAGGCATATTATACAGGTGGATTCCAAAATCGATCACGAAACCTAAGAAGGGGATTCTACTTGGCAAAATAAGGGTAGAGCTTCATATACATTTTTTCAAAATAGTCATTCGTTTTCGAGTAGCTAAGCCGTCAAAATCCAATTTTTATTTTGGTTTTTTCGCCATATTGGATTTATTTTTTAACCAAATCCAGTTGATATTTGCACAAATCGAGCTTTGCAGATTCTAAAATTTTAAGACAAAAGTACTTTTAAATGCCAGAGGCATTTATCTAAAACTTGTAGTTTACATCTAACTTTTCACTTGACATATGCAAAACTTAGACAATAAGGCACTGGTATCTTTATTAGATCCAGATAGACGCTCAGCGTTTACAACTCAATCAGACATCAGGGTTTTCACCAATTCTTCAATAAGAAATACCTACAGGATACATACAAGCTCGTAAGAACCACTTAATTACGGCCAACGTTAAAATTATGAACAAAGGTTTCATATCGTACATATGCTGACAACACGTCGTAGTTCAAAACTACGTAAGACGTTAGAATGAGGTTTATGATGCAAGTCGTAGTTTTCATATGTTTCTAGTTGTAGAATCGTCCCGTAAAGTTTTTCGGTTGAGTTACTGGACACCCTGTATGTATCTAGGTGATTTTAATTAAAATTGATGGAATCTTTGATGTCTATCTGCAGTCCCGAAACGGTGAGGTTTAGTATGACTTTAATAAAGAGTACTCATTTTAGGTTTTTGATTGTCTATATAAATGGCACTCCCAAGCTTTGCGATATCTCGTCAAAAATAAAAAAGTTACATGATATAAATAAATTTTAAGTTTTAGGTAAAGTGCCCTCTGACGGTCATTTCTGATAAAATATCTATTTATTGGTGTTGTAAATATACAAGAGTGTTTCTATTTAAAAAATGCCGGTTTACTATTAAATTCTCGAGGATGGCTGCCAATCCAAAACTATTAAAATTGGATATATCACGTAGAACTTTTTTTAAAGCTCTTTGATGGATCCATTGAATGGTGATATAATTCATAGGGTGTTTCATTTTAAAGAAAAGTACATTTGTTGTAATAAATCGAAAATCCGATGTTCCATTATTTTTCGGTTGGCAGCGGAAAAAGTACTAGACTTACTAATTTAACCGACTTCGTATCTTTAATAATAAGGAAGTTAGCAGTCAGTGCCGACTTAAGAACGATCACTGTATAATATTTATACACCACAGGTAATTCAGAATTCAAAAATCGATATGAAATTTTATTACACATAACAATAAAGATTACTCATTGATTAAATTGGGTTTTTACTTAAGTTTTGTAATACTAAGATGGATAATTTATAAACATATTTAAGTTGTGCATCGCAATCTTCCTACGATCTCCTAATACTGGCTTTTGAAATTTAAATAAACATTTATTTTTCTCCAGTAACATAAAAGTTTATTTAACATTTAATGAAAATTAAATCTTTTATACATATGGTAGAACTATTCTGCTTTTGCACAATATAATAAAAGTTATTATTACTTTAAAATAAATAATAATGAAATATTTAATATTAAGTTACTTACAATACGAAAGGTTCACAATCTATAAACAAGGGTTCAATTAGCACTCGAGTTGAACCTTTGTTTTATAGACTGTAACCTTTTGTATTGTAACTAACTAGCATTAAGATTCATGACTTTATACTTCTTTAAAGTCAATAACTTTTATTATATGTGTAAGAGCAGAAATATTTCTACATAATGTATAAAAGTTAATTTTCATAAAATGTTAAATAAACTTTATATTTTATTCTGGGAAAAGCCAATATATCTTTGTTTAAATTTAATCTCTCAGAAAACAAATAAAGCATAAAATACTGGCTTTTGAATTCTGTATATACAAAGAGTTTGTTTATTTACTAAAAATACTCAACCATAAAGGGGTTTTTGATTTAAATTGTTTGTATTAACATAGTGTAAAATAAATCAAATTTAAAATGTTATTTGTGACGTTACTTTAAAAATTTAGTAAAGCATTGTCTTTTATTATGATAATCTTATTTTTTTAATATACATATTGGGTATTATTAAGTATATGAGGAGCAAAAATTCAAAAGGAATATTTTCCCAAACTTTCAATTTTTAAATTAAAAGATGGTTACACATATTTAAAATGTCCATTTTTAAAATCCGTTATTAATATCAAGTTAAATCGATTTTTATATCTTCAAAAAATGGAATGGAAATTTAGGTATTAATGCAAAAAGGTTATTATTCTTGGTTCAAATAGGTTTTAATCTTTAATACAATTTATGTCCAAATTTAAGAATTGATACAAGAAGGATAATAGAGAATTATTGCAAGTTGTCTTATTAAGCTCGGTTATTACTACCGGCCTTATTTAAATAGTGCTTATACCCATAATTTATAGTTTTTGCAAAATCATGTTGACAGTGCCATTAACCTAAAAAATGGGGAAACAAATTTTAGTAGTTTTTTTATTGTTTGGTGTTGTAGAGTTTTGTTTAACACAATTACAGAAATACATTTGAAAAAGCAAGGTTTTAAGTATTTTTACTTCCAAAAACTTTTCGATTTTGTGGTCGGCAGCCGTTCGGTTAGCCGAACAGTTCCGAAGTTAAAATCAGACCAAAATAAGGCACGACCTAAAACCGACATAAATAAAGCCAGGCACTATACTTATTAAAGAAGTCCTTATCCTACCATGCATCTGCGCAAGCTCAGATGTCAAAATAAGGCCGGTATTATTAGTGTCCTGGCCTTATTTCACTGTGCAATAATTCTTTATTATTCTTACATATTTGTTTAAATTTTAAATGTTCAGATTCTTTACTTGTAGGTATTTTTTAATTTAAAATATTTTAAATAAAATTTATTTTCTCCTAAAAAGTCTTAATTTTATTTTAAATAGAATAAAATACCATTGACTCTAGTTAAACTAGATTTTTATCCATATTTTTAGTTTTAAAAGGAATTTTATTAATTTTGTTTTAACGGAATAAGGACACTAAACAAAGGCATTCTTTTATGAGTAAATTATTTTTTCTAGATCGTTCCTAGTGTGCCAAGTTTATAAAAATAATAATATTGCATTCACTTTTCTTTTCTAGTTATTAAGTTGATTTAGGTTAGTTATTTTCTAAAGTTCAAAAGGGATATTATTCTTTTGAATTTTTTCTCCCATATAATAAAAATGAGCGGCAAAAACAACTCTTACAATAAAACACCCTGTGAATATATTATTTTTGGATTCTTCTGTAATTGTTCAGTAATCTAGCATTATTATTATTAACATACTATGTTTATATCGAATAGTTCAAGCTGGCTTGAAAACAAAGCGACTTTGAAGCTATTTCCAAGTCTACGTGTTTATTTCGGTGGCTTGAAAATCGAGGTCAAGCACATTTAAGGCCATCGCCGTACGCATGCGGTTTTTTTTTTTTTTTATCTTTGGACAAACCACGAAGGCTAAAAGCCTAAATACTAACGTACCGTGGGTGTCTTAAGCGAGGTAAGAGGGAGTTTGTTGACACGGGACTTAAATACTTGAAGATTTGGGGGAAGGAAAGACCTCCGCGGGCAGCAGGTTCCACAATCTAGAAACTCTAGGGATAAAAGAACGAACAAAGTGAGAAGTTCGGGGCCTGTCCAGTTGGACCGTATAGGGATGCATATGCGCGGAACCACGAGTTTCTCTGTTGGGAACCGTGAGTGGAGGAACTATACTGGTCAATTCTTCAGAGCAGAAGCCATGGAAGTACCTATAAAAAAGCGATAAATACGCCCACAGCCCGACGATGGGCAAGAGATGGAAACCTTTCTGTAAGTGAAGGATCATTAATGAGACGAACAGCTCTTCTTTGAATAGAATCAAGAATGCTCAGGGTTGTTGGGGACGCCATGCCCCAGATATGAGAACAATATTCCAAGGGAGGTCGGATTTGGGAAACATATAAAGTGTATAAATTAGAAGCGGAAAAATACTTTTAGCTCGAAAGAGAAATCCAAGCTTTTTGAAGCTGCCGTGGCTATAGATACAATGTGTTTATGCCAGTTAAGGTTACTTTCAAATGTGACGCCCACGAGATTGAAGGTGTCTTTGCTCTGTAGAACTTGGCCGCTCATAAGTAGAGGATGAGTATTTGATGACTCTTTTCGCGACAAGGAACATGACTGTGTTTTGATGCATTAAAATGGACGAGATTTTTGGCGCCCCAATCCAATATTAAATTAAGATCCTGAGAAAGAGATATCTGCATCGCTCTGCGTTTATTTTCCAAGTCAGGTTTAGTGATGGGTTTAGGAACCTGAAAACTGGAGTGAAGGGTACTATCGTCGGCGAAACTATGAATGGAATTAGTTGTGGACGAGAGAAGGTCGTTGATGTGAAGAAGAAACAATGTTGGTGCCAGAACTGAACCCTGAGGGACTCCAGCATTTATTTGGTGAAAGCTTGAAGAATGGCCGTCCACAATAACTGATATACGTCGATCAGATAGATAACTAGAGAGCCAAGTACAGAGTTTAGTTGAAAGACCATAGGAGGGAAGTTTATTAAGAAGTGCGGCATGCCAGACCTGGTCAAAAGCTTTGGATATATCAAGAGCAACGATCTGGGACTCACCTAGAAACTCAAGAGACTTATTCCAACAGTGTGATACGAAGGAAAGAAGATCTGCTGTAGATCTTTTGTGGCGAAATCCATACTGCCTGTCGTGCAAAATTTTGTGTTTTTCCAAGTACTTAAGAATTTGTGAATTAATTAATTTTTCCATTACTTTACAAAGAACTGAGAGAATTGAAATTGGTCTATAGTTAGATGGAAGCGATTTAGATCCTTTCTTGGGAATAGGTTGAACACGTGCAGCCTTCCAGCTCTCCGGAAAGATACCTGTGTCGTAAGAAATTCGAAAGAGCCGAGTTAAGATTGGTGCAAGTTCTGGAGCACATTTTTTTAAAACGATTGCTGGTATGCCGTCCAGCCCAGACGATTTCTTGGTGTTAAGGGAGGAAAGGATACGCTTAATGTGTTTTACTTTAAAAATAATATCGGGCATTTTATGAGGAACTGGGGTAATCGTTGGAATTGGATGATTTACGGGAGGGTCAAGGGTTGAATTGGCAGCAAATTGTTTGGCAAATAGTTCTGCCTTCCCTTTAGCAGTAGAAATAATTTCATCTTCCAAAGTTAGTGGTGGAAAAGAACTGGCACAAAAATTCCTACTTATGTTTTTCGCAAAGGACCATATGGATTTGCTACCATTTGAGCAAGAAAGAACTTTGTTTTTAATACGATTGTCGAAGGAGTCTTTGGCTTCAGAAATTGTTTGATTGTAGTAGTTTCTTGCTTCAATGCTGGCCTGTCGGTTTTCTGGACTAGGATCCTGTAGAAAGTTCTTGTGAGCCTGACCTTTTAAAGTTCTGGCTTTTTCACAAGATTTGGAAAATCAGGGTTTGTTATTGGATTTTTGGGGTTTTTGATGGTGTGTGGAATATAGGTTTCAATGCCCAATTGAATTGATTCAGTAAGTTGATGCGGTAGTTTTGCATCCAAGTTTGTGTGCTGTTGTTGGTGTAAGTGTGTATTAAATTTTTTTCACCTGTTTTTCCACTCCTATTTTGTATAAAAATGTCAAAATCATATATGAAATTGACACTGATGGCGTTTGAGGAAGCATTCATCTGAAGTTAGGCAGTTATTAAGCCCGCTTGAATCGTTTATATCGTGTTTCTAATCGGCTTCAGTGAAGTCAACCCTACTTATTTTGAGGCTTGACTTGAAGGATTCAAGTCACTTTCAAGCGCGTTTATATCGCTTTTTCCAAGCCACTTTTAAAAGCCGCTTTAACTCAAGCTAGCTTCAACTATTCGATAAAAACGTACTGACAGATTTTGTTATGTTTAAATAATCAAATCCGTTCCTTCTTAGTCAGAGGTTTTTACAGTCTAAAACGATATTTTCTTTCTGCAGTTTCTATTTCTTGCAGTTGCTAGCGGTATTCACCAAGCTCTCACTAAATTTATCAGACTTATAGCTGCTATCAGTCTGATAAGGTTAGTGGGAGCTTGGTGAATACAACCGTTAGTAATTTTGGCAAATATTTGATTAAATTTTAAATTATTTTGACACTTTACCAGTAACAAGAAGACTGGACAATTATTTTGAATAATTTATAATTGGCAACAAAAAGAAATATTTGTGTGCAAGAATTTCAAGAATAATAAAATCAGCTGTATACAGATTCCAGCAAGTTTGTAATTCTTATTGGCAAAACAGCAACAATAATATAAGTTTTAAATAAGTTTATTTACAACTTTGGAGAAATTGTAAATGTGTTACGTTAGGTCTTAAAAATCGATGTAAAGCATTCAATTAAAATTTTTAGGAGAATCCCAAAATTAATAAAAGATAAAGTAATCATATTAGAAAAAAAAATCACACCCATTTTTAAGACACAATATTCAAAGCCAACAAAATATGATCTTTTTACCTGAATTTTAGTCAAAAAACAAACCAACAAAAATAATCATATAAATTATTCTAAGACGAATTATTTTTAAATGAATGTAGGATGTGTTTCCACCTAAGCAAGATGTTATGACTAACATCATAAACAGGGCACATTGAAGGAAAAAATGAATAAAGGACATCAATTTCTATATTTATTTCCACGTCTCGATTTACTACTCTTAAAACATCAAGCCGGCTAGGACTACGTTTTTTAATTGTGCCTAACTGTTATTTTTTCAGCGCAAAGGATTTTTGACCCTAAAGGCCACTTTACACTTTACATGGAGCAATTTTAATTTAAAAAATGACCTCTAAGTACATACGTACCTAGCACAATACAATGTTTTTGTAAAAAACGTTTTATTTTTAAATATCAAAAGTAAAAAAAACGTTACTCGTATTTTCGTTGCCATGCAATGCTTGTATTGTAAAGTGGCCTTTATTTTTGGATTGCTAGTGCAGGGTGAGCTTTACTAATTCAATTATTACCATACGTTTTCTTAGAAAGAAGTTTTTCTTTTATATCTAATAAGGTGATGGAACATGTTCTTGTGGATTTCTAGAGCACACTTTTACTAATATAGATAAATAAATATTTTGTTTAACCAGAAAATCCTGCCAAAGTGCTTGGTGTGGTGTGTGATATTTACCCACTCGAGTGTGGAAAATGAACGTTTACTACACGCAGTGTGATATTGTACTTTTGCCCTATTTGAGTAATAGCTGTTAGTCTAAGATCTGAATAGGAAGCGACCAGGGGCGGTCATATCGACTTTCTGAGGGGGGCCATAGGCCGAGAAAAGTGTGTGAGGTGCCAAGAAACAAAAATCTTGGCGCCCCTAGAAAGAAACAAAATTTTCAAATTTTTTGAAGAGCCAAAAAAAAGGTCCCCTCACCTATTTTTATTGTTGTTCTTTCATTTTTAATAAAAAAGAAGGCCCTTACTTCTCACTTTTCAATTCCATGATCACCCTCACCCCTCGGACCAGCCCTGAGGGGTGCTATTACATATGTATGAAATACAAAGGATGTTGCATTAATGACCGCCCCTGGAAGCGACCCACACCCATCTATTTACCGGATTAAAACTATTTTACAGTGTGTGCCAAATTAAACTTGCACACTTTTTAACTAATGATAACTTTTTATCTGTTGCGCCTATCTTTTTATTTTTACAGGGCTAATAGGTAGATATGTTTTTTCTAGGTTTGTCAATTTTTGTCGAATAGATTTTGTCAGGACCGGACTTACGGGACTTTTTTTTAAATGATGCATTTAATTTCGTTGCACAAAGAAATAGAATTTATCTACAATTAGGCTAATACTTTTAATTTTAATTGATTAACTGTTAGGTTGTGTCAGCATCCAACTCAGGAACCATGGCAACTTGACATTTTTGATTTTTAAAGCACACTAAAAAAGTTACCTGGTAAAATCTAGAGAAATGCATGCTTTTTGGGGCGCATCATTTATCAAGAAAAATCATAATTCCTGAATCCTTAAATTATTGACAGATTCGCTTTTACTGAATCCCATAGTTTGTCTACTAGAAAAACGTATTAGCTTAATTGTAGCAAAATCCGATTTCTTTTGCAACAAGGTCAAATGCATAATTTTGGTAAAAATCCCCTGACTAAATCTATTCGACCAAAATTGACAAACCTAGAGAAAACATATCTACCTATTAGCCCTGTAAAAATAAAAGAGATGGGCGCAACAGATAATAAATTATTGATACTTAAAAAGTGTGCAAGTTTAATTTGACCCACCCTGTATATTAAATATAATATTTTAACAAAAGTATTACCAGAGTACCCCAGTCATCTTAGTCAAATTAAAGGGTCAATCTCGGAATCTCACGGAATAAGCTGAATATCTGTACATACCTTTATTTTGGTACAAAAATACTCTCCTAAAAATCCCTATGATATCGTGTAAGGAACTCGAAATATGACAGGTCAAATGTCAAAAAAATCAGTTTTTGCGAATATCTCGTTTCCTTTACTTTTAATTGCATTTATATTTATTATAAAAGTTGTAGAACACAAAATTCTTTACAAATTTGATTCTAAGCATTTTTTGTCAGACCAACGGATCCGATAATAGAGGGCGCAGAGTGTAAAGCACTTTACTGTATGTACATACCTTAGCACGCAATCAATCGTGATTTTTAGTCTAATATGTCATCTTTTTACTTAAGTATTTGCTAAATATCACGATTGATTGCGTGCTAAGGCATGTACATACACTAAAGTGCTTTACACACTGCACCCTCTATTATTGGATCCGTTGGTATGACAAAAAATGCTTAGAATCAAATTTGTAAAGAATTTTGTGTTCTACAACTTTTATAATATATAAATGCAATTAAAAGTAAAGGAAACGGGATATTCGCAAAAACTGCTTTTTTACGTTTGTCCTGTCATATCTCGAGTTCCTTACACGATATCATAGGGGATTTTTAGAGAGTATTTTTTGTACAAAAATGAAGGTATGAGATATTCAGCTTATTCCGAGGTGAAAGTATAAGTTAATTGGGCTACAGGCTTGCCCAAAAAAATATGTTCAGGGCTATATTCAATTTAAAATAATAACCTCAAAATTTTTGAAACATGATGCTTATTTTCTTAACTAGCCTTAGAATGTAATGAACATATAGGGGTTTCCATTACACAGGGTGGGACAAAAATGTTTAGGTTATTTTTAAATTTAATTAATAAGAAAGCCTTGAGTCAAGGCTATATGTAAATTTAAAAAAAAAAACTCAAAATTTTTGTTACGCTCTGTATAGTGGCAACCGCTATTTTTTTTTAATACATCCTTATGCTAGTTTTATATTTAAAATTTAAAAGACGTTATTTATAAAATTGGGTAAAAAAGTGGTATCTTAGTACTGTCATGTAGAGTAAAAAAATGAAAATTGCCATTCTACAGGATGTGTCAAAGATTCTGGGGTTATTTTTTTTTATTTAAATATAGCCTTGAATATATTTTTTTAGAAATGCCCGTGGCAATACTTTTGTTTAAATACTATTTTTAACATGAAATAGTTTTTATCCTGTAAACAGATGGGTGCAGGTCCCTTCTTATTCTGATCTTAGACTATACCATTTGTTTTCTGATGGTTATAATTTTTTTCGTAAAATTAATCATAAATAAGATTTCCATATGACGCCAACCTACGTAGACACACTATGTATTTGGGTAAAGTATCTCCATTATAAAAATATAACGAAAGTTTAAACAAAATAATATTTTACTTTTCTCCAGAATAAAAAAGGTTTAATACACATTTTAAGAAAATTAAACTTTTTATATAATATGAAGAACTATTCTGTCCTTGCATAATATTATAAAAGTTAAGATTTCCTAATTAATTTTACCTTTTATTATATTATGCAAGGACAAAATAAGTCTTCATAGATATAAAAAGTTTAATTTTTCTTAGACAGTTTATTAAACCTTTTTATTCTGGAGAAAAACCAAATATTATTTTATTTAAATTTAAACTCCCAGAAAACAAATAAACTGTAAAATATAACGAAAGTTCTTATAAATATGAAGTAAGGAATGGATCTTATGGAAGCCGAAGTCTCCTGAAAGGGGAATGATTTGTTTGAAATACAGGGTGTTTCAAAAAACATGGACCATTGCTCGTGGAGTAATTCTTTACTAAAAAATAAACCTCAAAAAATGTTTATGCAGGGGCGTTACATACTGGTTAGCAGCAAATCAAATATTGTCATAAATTTAATATTTGTAACATTTCTAAATATTTAGTATTTATAGTTTTTTGTTTAGTTATAAATAGGTGGGCAAAGGTAGGCTACGCCATAAAAATGACATCTGGAATCCACAAGAAATTATTTTTAAAATAGTAACATAAATTAAATGGTAAAGCTTAAAACTAAAAAGTCTTTTTTCTCATCCTGCTTTTAGCCTTCCGAATTCTACTCTTTCTCTTTAGATAGTGCGTTGCGTTTCCATTAACATTTGTTATTAACAATAAAAACAAGAAATATTCTGTTTAGAATGGTCTCCTGAATGTATCTTTGGTTGGATATGTTATTTTATCGTATATCTTCGAACCATCAGATTTTATAGTTGTAGAATAGTGGGATTAGTCCGTCTGTGGACTAAAGTCAACTTCCAGTGTGTCCAAACCCTATTTATGCATAAAGTAACTTGATTTGAAAGATTTAAATAAATAATATTAAAAAATGTCTGTTTAGACACATTCATTTCATTGAAAGTACTAGGAGTTATACAGGGTGTCTTAAAACAATTTTTTTATTGTCAAGTAAGATTTTAAATGTTTGTTTTTGAGACACCTTGTATACAGTGTGTCCCAAGATAGCTGTTACAAGAGGACAAATGGATCAAAAATGTTTTGAATTTCAAATCGGCATTTTGGGAAAACTGGTCGCATGTTCCAAAACTAAGAAATACAAAATTTTACTCTAATTGGTATTATACAGGGCGAGTTATAAATAAAAATATATAAAATGCTTAGAAACTAACTACTTTTATTTTTAAAATAAAACCAAATTTTATAAGTAAATATTGTTGAGAATTGAATTTTATGTTAAAATTTGTAGTTAAAGCAGGAGTTTAAAAAATATATATATAATTGTCAATTTTTACATTAGGCATTACAACTTAAATAATGCGCAAGAGGGAGTAACATTTAAAATATATATTTTTTAAATTCGATGCCGTACGCCAAGTATTTTTAAAAGCTATATAATATAATGCATAACGTAAAAAATTGACAATTTTTTTTTAACTTTAATTCTTTAACTTTTGACATAAAATTTAATTCTCCACAACATTTACTTATAAAATTTTATTCTATTTTTAAAAATAAAAGTACTTTACTCCTGGTCATTTTTCATATTTTTAGTTATAACTCGCCCTGTATATTACCAATTGGAGTAAAATTTTGTATTTATTAGTTTTGGAACATGCAATCAGTTTTCCCAGAGGGACGTTTAAAAATTTGTACATTCTTCGTCCATTTGTCCTCTTGTAACACCTATCTTTATTAGAGTTTTTTGTAAATTTCATAGGGGCAGAGTTATTTTGTATATGAATAGAATTGAGACACCCTGTATATTTTTAATAATGGAAAATTAGAAATTTAATATACGTACAACAGATCTAGTTATTATTGTATTAAAAATTTAAAAATAACGCCAAATAGATCTGTTTTTGTATTATTAACTTTAAGAAAAAAGTTACATCGGCAAAAACACGTGCTAGTTTCTAATAGGCATATTTTAAGAAAAATCATGTTAGACAACTTAGTAGATCCAAAAGGCGATTTTTTAAAAACTTTTTATAAAATCCTAAAAACTCATTTTAATTTTACAGAACTTATGTAAATTAATTCTCGTTCAATTATTATCTGTGAATATTTCAACAAAACTCTCATCTCTAACCTTGAATTTCGAGTTTAATAAAAAAAATGTTTCACTTGGATTTATCGATAAAGGAACATGTAAACTGCCATTTTAGATGTACAAAACTGGTTGACAGCAGATAACAAATTACCATGAATCAAAAAATTTATAATGGCAAACCCGTTTCGAGTCGTGGGAAACTGACCCTCTTCGATGGGGCACCGTACGAATAAAAGAGTCGCAAAGGGAGCGAAAGTTTGCAAAAAAAAGACAAATCTTGTTCGGGCGGCACAAAGGTATTGCAATGTCGAACACAGCTGAGTTTAGTTTTTTCTTTTATTCAGGGCGTCCCTAAAGTGTTGAGAAAATTCAAAATAAACTTTTTTATTCTCCTTTGAACTATAACACACGAATTTTATAGATTTTATTCTATTGAATAAAGCTATACAGACTGTCTACGGATGGGGTTTACAAGAGGACAAATTTAATGGACCGAAAATTTCATTTTTCGAAAAAAAGTCATTCTTCATCAATACACCTCTACAAGAAATTAACGCACCAGTCTGATTTTCTCCATAAGCTTCAATACGAAAATGTTTTTATTTAAATGGCCATAACTCTTTTATAATTAGGTTATTAGGACAATTAAAAAAATAAAATGTTAAAGAAAGGTAAAGCTATAACTTTGGCGTAACCAACCGTTGGTATTTTACTATTAACAATACATCTTACAGGGTGATTAAAAAGTTTTTGAAAAAAATAACAATTTTTAATCTCTCTGTATGATGTGCTGTTGAAAGAGAGTAATTAAATTTGTGATAATAAAACATCAGAAATAAGTAAGGGTATAATTTATTCCCAAATAAGATTGCCTTTCAACAGCACATCACACAGGGCCATTAAAATTTTTTTATTTTTGCCAAAAACTTTTAATCACCCTGTAAAATGTATTGTTAACAGTAAACAGGAACGGTTACGCCAAAGTTATAGCTTTATTCTTCCTTAACAATTTCTTTTTTAATTGCCTTGATAACTTAATTATTAAAAGAGTTATGGCCATTTAAATTAAAGAATTTTTGTATGGAAGCGTATGGGGAAAATCAGGCTGGTTTGTTAATTTCTTGGAGAAGTGTATTTTTGGAAGAAAGAACAGTTTGCATAAACATATGCCCTAAACCACCTAATTTTTAAGCCACAGGGTGTCAAAGTTTTGAGAAAATCGTTTTCAAATTACAACTTAAAACTGATATTCTCATAAAATTTGTAGAATCTAGAAGATTTTTATATATTTGTACCAGTGACGTCCGTAAGGGATAAATATTGAATATTTTTAAAAAAGTAAAAGGTTACGCCATTGATCTTTCTAAAAACAATAATCACTATTTGAATCCTTATTTAATTTACAACAAATATGACCTCTTGATTTTTTTTCGTTCGATGCACCGTTTCCGCGTAATCAACTAAAAATAGGGCAACAGACTACTAGTTTAACTTCATTTTGCTATACCAGGAACGGTTTTTTTACGCTAAAACGGTGCAACAAACAAAGAAAACTGAAAAGGTCATATTTGTTGCAAAGTAAATGGTGATTTTATTTTATTCTTTATTATTATTATTATTTTTTTGAAAACCGCAGTGGAGTACCACAATTTTTTTTTAAATTTTCAGTAAATCTTCGTTTGGACGCCACTGGTAGAAGTAATTAATAATATTTTACATCAAAAAATGCCTATTAGTGATTAGTAGGTGCGTCTTAAATTTTATCTCGAACGGTTTTAAAATTATGATAAGAAAACGATTTTTTTCTTAAAACTTTAAAAACTCTGTAGCTTGAAAGTCTAGAGGCATGGGACATAAGTTTATATGAACTTTTTCGTCGTGACAACGTCTTATAATTCGATGGACCCGGCTGCACGCACCAAAAAACATGACTCATGCGGCGTTACCTCACGCGTTCCATTTAAGGCTTGAATTGCAAGCGAGAGCGCAGAACGAGCGACAAAGAGGCACAATTTCCGCGTCGTTCGACATCTGTTTCTCTCCTACTTGAGTGAGCGTGCAGTGAAAAGTGAATGTGTTGTCAATTGTTTATAGCAACGAGAATTGCGGCGATTAAAGGTAATGATTCTTTCGATATTAAATATATATTGTCGAATCTTTTATAATTCAAATAAATAGCATCGGTCCGCTATTTTCTTATGACGTTGTCACGTGCAACTATCGTCAGTAAACCAACTTTGCAGGCCGGCGATTCTCGAATCACGAATACTAGTGTCACGTTCGAGATTGATAGATTTTCGCATAAAAAAAACCCGTTAAAACCAGTTTTTTGAGCGACATGTCGTTGATCACGCATTCGACATTGTGAAGTTAGATTCGAGAATAGACCCGCAGACAATCAATTTTTTTCTTCTTAAATAAGCTAAGGAATTATACGCTTTATTTTTTAGCCATCAACTAAATTACACCCCGTACACAAGTATTGAAAAAAATTAGGTATTGGCAATCATAAATAAGCAGCGTCTAAAGTTTCATAAAAAAAAAAAAGATGGTTCAGAATTAAAGATACATTCAGGTGACCTCCAAGACAGAATATACGTTGCTTGGTATTAAGAAAAAGAGCACGTGTGAGACGTCAAGTATTTTCCACAAAGTGTAACAATCTTATCAGCCGGGGCACCGCAAGAGGCAAAAGGGCAAACGTAATATCAGCATACTGCACGCGGCCTTCGACTGTTTTTAACATTGCATGAGTCTTTTTGTCTTTAATCCTTTACTTCCACCAGAACCTGTATATTTTTCGAAATAGATTTAACAATTGTTCTGTCGTTTTCCCGATTTTAATAAAAACGATTGAGCTTACAGTTGCGGGACATGGAAAGGTAAGTAGTTGTTCCTTTATTCCTTCCACATTTCCTCCCCATCGTACAGAGCTGTGGTGCAGGGAAGGACGATTTTATTTTAATTTGAAATATGGAAAGACTTAAGAGTAACATTTTATTTATTTTTATTAAATTTTATTCTGTGGCTT
The DNA here is from genome assembly GCA_014170235.1 of Listronotus bonariensis. Classification (NCBI taxonomy): domain Eukaryota; kingdom Metazoa; phylum Arthropoda; class Insecta; order Coleoptera; family Curculionidae; genus Listronotus; species Listronotus bonariensis. Next base: position 18,201 of record JACEGR010001392.1, on the reverse strand, counting down.
GTCTAAAAAACAAATATTTTCACAAATTTTTGAAATTAAAAAGTATAATTTAAAGATTGGATTTTCAAAACTATTAGAAAGACATAAGAAATGTGGTATTTTTTGCAGTTCTTAATACTCATTAAAAAACTTGGGTTCCGATTAAACATAATGTTTGACAGCATTTAAAAAAAAAACCTATTACGCGTGTCTACTTAAGTTCGCACCATATGGAAATTGTTTTTATTATTAATTTAACGAAAAAAGTTATTATTTATAAAAAGTTCTGCATGGTCTAAAACCTAAAATGCAATCATCAGATATTAATTTTTTGCAGACGCTATACGAGGTATGTTAAAAAATATGAATTTTGCTCAAAAGTACCCTTATTTTTCATAATATCGAAAATTTTTATAAGGAAAAATTGTTTAGGATAAAAAACCTTTGAAATATGCAAACTAGTTTATTTTAACATTTCCCGTATACCACAACAAAAAATTAATATCTGATGATTGAATTTTAGGTTTAAGGCTATGCAGAACTTTTTATAAATAATAATAAAAATTCGAAAAATGAATAATAAAAAAGTTTTTCGTATGATGCGAACTTAAGTAGACACGTTGTATTTGATTTATACAGGGTAATATTAGGTAATTTTCTGGGTAATTATTTAGAAACCGGGCTCGTGCCCAGTTTTATGGAAATTTGGTTTGAGGAGTTTTTTTGGGGCGCTGATCACTCTGGAAAAATTTTTAGCTAGTCATATTTCATTCTTAAGATATCATTTTGAAAATCAAACTAACCTCATTTTCACTATTTTTCCTCCTTTTTTCTGTAAACAGTTCTTGATTTAAAGCCTAAATTAGCACACAATATTTAATTTACATCTCTAAGAAACCTGTTTTCTAATTATTTTACATTTTTTTCCATTAAATTGCAAAGCTTCACATTCAGTAATTTTAGCCGCACTTGGCGTGACTGAACCAAGTCAATACATGGTTGCCGCGTTTGAGGGTAAAGCTTACAATTTAATAGAAAAAGATCAAACTAGCACAAAAAAACATCTTTTAAAAGTTGTAAATTAAATATTGTGAGCTACTTTAGCTTTCAATCGAGATCTTTGTGCAAAAATAAAGGGGAAAAAAGTAAAAAAAAGGTTAGTTCGATTTGTCAAGTCTGATGATGGATATCTCAAGAACGAAACGTGTTCGATTGAAAATTCTTTCAGAAAAACCGCCATGCCAAATTTCAATAAAATCAGCGACGGGCCGGGTTTGTTAATAATTATAATTGACAGATCGTCAGATGGCGGTACTTGGCGTAAGTTGTAATACGTAATCAATTGAATATCAATGTTTTAAATATAAATGACGTAAAATAATATTAATAATGCATTCATTATCTGTCTGTTTAGACATCCACAGAATAAAATTCTAGTTATGTTTTTTCAATAGATAATTGCGTAGTTTGGTAGTGTAAGAATTGGAGCCGATTTAGCTCAAAATTTATATTAGTAGAGTTTTTTTATTTATTTATTGTTTTGGAAAAAGACTTGGAAGTTTATTAACTTTTCCCGGCATGCTCTAGTTTATTTTTATTATCAGAAAATAAGTATTGTTTAATTTAGTGATTGATATTTTGAAAATTTAATAGGCCCAGCGTATTGGGGTGAAAACCTCTCAATAGGAATTATTATTGTTGAAGTTGATAGTGTTCAGTTGGCTTAAGTGGGCGATTCTAGTTTATCTACCGATAGTATTACATCAGTGATAACGATTTTGTCGACTTGTTATATTTTGGAAACTGCTTAGTTGATTTCTGCGGGAAAAAAAATTGCCGAAAAACATTATTAAAGAATATTTTGAAAAATCTTGACATTTTCAGACATATTGGAAGATGTTTTTAACTCTTGTTTTCAAAAGTTTACGTAGAATCTCTTAATAATTACAGACACCACTTCACAAAATCATCCCAAACCGACAGAGTGTAACAAATTATGACAGGAAACACGTATGACAGATGACATATCTCCAAAAACAAATGACACAGCGCCTACTAGATAAATGGTTTAAAAAATGCTTTAAAAAATCTCAATTGTAAAGTAACCTACATTTTGTGCTCACCAGTGTGTCTATGTATATTACACACACACATATTAAACAGTAATAATTTCAACCTAATCTGCAGTGTTAAGAATTTTGAAAATATTTCTAAGTATTTTCTGAATTATTTTTTATTTCCAATGCGTATGGTAAGCAGTTTAAAAAATATGACTTGTTGGCACATCTTATTAATTATTCCCTATTTTTTGTATCATAATAACCTAAACATCAATCTTTTATTGGAAGATCACATCACAATTATCACGTAGATGTAATACTGGCCAGTAGCATTATATATCTTTTGTAGATTACGATTATGACTATTACGGTTATGGGGACTATCGAGGCGGCTACAGCGACCCCTATTACGATGACTATTACCGGTTCGAGGACTATTATTATGACTACCAGCAGCCCGCGGCGACACCCGCTTCAGCGCCCCCAGTGTCACGAGGGGGCGGTCGCGGCGCGCAGGGCCGATCGCCTGTTCAGCTGGTGGGTGGCGATTTTTGTCGACTTTATTTTTCATTAAGTTTGAGAGCGAAAACGCGGTTGTCACATCAAAACTTCAAAAGTGTTGTCGAAAATACAGTGTGACCTCTTCTAGATAACAGAATTGTTAACGTCTAAAGGAACAGTTTTGTCATTTCTAGGTGATAAAATTGGTATATTTAAGGGACAGATTTTTTGCTTCTAGATAACGTCATTGTAATATCTGAGGACAGTTTTGTCATTTTTAGGTGACAAAATTGTTATATCTGAGAGACTTCTAGATGACGAAATTATTGCAATTAGATGACTGAAATGTAATATCTAAGGGCCCGTTTTAATATTTCTAGATGAACAAATTGTTACATATAATGACTTGTTCTGTTACTTCTAGGTGATAGAACTGCAATATCTTTGAAACAGTTTTGTCACTTTTAGGTGACAGAACTGCTATATCTTAGAAACAGTTTTGTCATTTCTAGGTGACAGAACTGCTATATGTTAGGAACAGTTTTGTCATTTCTAGGTGACAGAACTGCTATATCTTAAAAACAGTTTTGTCATTTTTAGGGTAGACAAAATTGCTATATCTTAGAAACAGTTAGTCCTTTTTAGGGGACACAATTGCTATATCTACAGGACTATTTGTTACTTCTAGCTGACACTTTAAATATGGCATGTGATAATTATTATTTAAAATAAACACTAAAATAAACGGCAAGTAGGCAACATGTGGAGTTTTTTGATGAGGCACCCGTTTTCTTTTTTTTAAGTTCCCAATTTATAAAGTAAGCGGTTTGCAAAAGTTTCTCATATGTGTGGTGTGGTTTATAAGGAGTGAGTGAGAGATTTAAAATATTTTTCTGATGCTTATTTGCCGTAGTAATTATTTCTTTTACTCTGTATTCAGGGAAAATTTCTACAAAGCGTGTAAATTCGTAGTAAATCTAGACTTGTTACTTTTAAATGTCATATTACAGTGATGAAAATATACGTTAACAAATTTAATTTCATATTTAATGTCAAAATTCAGAATAGCCCAGAACAACACCAGGAAGTATTTCATTTTATTGCAGTATTTGTCTTTTTGACACTCTTGACAGTACAAAAACGATTCTGGGCAGTTTTGGAGCATAAAAGAAGTACATAGATAAATGTCGCATGTGAGTGACAACTGTGACATGAAAGCATCAGCTGTCATATTTAAAGAACTGTTGTGTTTGCTGTCATTTAAATGACATTTTAGTCATTTTTGATTAAAATGGCAACTTCTAAATAAAATAACAATTCTAGATCCTCTATAAAGTACTTTATTTGCTGCCTTCAATAACACTAAACTGTTGAGTGGCAAAGTAACAATTGATATAACTAACTTAAATACTTATCAGGAACTGTGTGCTTTTAAATTTGTATTTGTACGACTCATTTGGCCATTATGAACTAACAATAGTTTTTTAGTGTCTACTAACTCAAAAAGGACTTTTGCAAATCGCCGAAATTAAGGTTTTTGAATAAACACGGTTTTTGATTGTGGCGGAGTATCGACTAGTTTTAACTTGTGAACTAACTCAGTAACTCAAGCACACGCATAACTCTGCGCATCTTAATCGTTTGACTTTAAGTGGCCGGATTTGTATGTTTTTTTTTCTAAGGATTAAAATATGCGTATAAAATATTGAATGAAATTGAGGCCCAGAAAAAGTTTCGAATGTGTCTTACAAAATATTTTATAGTCTACAAATCTAAGCTGCTACTAACTTCAGATTGGTGGTGGCAAAAGAATGTTTTTTTTAAAGATTTTTTAAATACATCAGTAGTTTTAAAATGCATTAATACAATAAAAGGAGTAGTAAATAATATTTCTTAAACAATATGGATATAATACCAGTCTGAATCTAGTTTTAAACTTGTAAATGCTATTTTGGATTATGATAGTCCGGCTTTTCTATTCGGAATTGGTATGGATATTTTTATAAAAGATAGCTATATTTTTTTACCCCATAATTAAAATCTGTAAGAATGTCTTCGCAGCCATACGTGCTTTACCATCTTAAAAACTTATTATTTATGCACTTCACCCCATTGCAATTTTCCTCATTCCTAACAGTGTCGGACTTTATCCACCCTTGAAACTTTTTCTCTGGGTTACTGCAGCTGCAGAACAACACACCCCCAATCTGTCATCTTCACATTGACTAACTTGGGTAAGCGTCATAGCCAAAAACTCCTCTGGTTTTGCTATTGTCATTGATCAGCTCTCACTATCCAACTTTCAAAAAAACATGCAGACATGCAGATATCTTTTTCCTCAGTATTTCTTTCCCTTCCTAGTCCAAGAGCCCGTGAGTGGCAGGCCTTCATTATCTTGTAAAAGTGCATGCTCCCAAGATGGGTACATGCAATGGTAAACTATAAAGTTTGATTCATAGTGGCTTTGGCAGGTACCAGGTACCAAAGATTACTGAATTGAAACTTAACTTTCGTCATTTAGAGCTGTAAGAGCTGAATTTCATATATGTTACCTGGGTACCTATTAGAAGATATTTTCTCAGTCGCTAGACACCTTTGACAGTTCCAAACTCTTGACAGGAAAACTTTTGGGGTGGCCCAATTGTCCGAGAAAGTCCACTATTTCTGTTATTAAACAAGATATGTATACATCAAAATATTTTTAGAACATGCCTATTTAAAAACTGTACAACAGACCTTTTGTCTTTGTTTACCACCCTTTATCTTTAGAATAAAGAATTTGTGCACCCATACTTATTTAACACTCGGTATATTTGTAAAAAATATATAAGTAATTAAATCAATTCCGTTGTTACTAAAAATTTGAAGGATTTTTTTTTATCTAATACGCATTAAGAAAAATGGTACGCTTTTAAAACACAAACCAATAATGTTGGTCATAAATCAACTGCCTAACTAAAATGTTTTTAATTTGGGACAACTTTCGAAAAGTTTTTGTTGGACACATTCACCAAATTAAGTATTATACCGTATATTTTTATCCTTGCGTTTTTATTTCGGCTTTTGCATGTGTTATGGATGAGCGTTAAAAAGAGTGCTAGAAAAAGTAACTAAAAATAAAATAAGCAACTAACCAGCGTGCGCATAGTCGAGCACTTCGCCACAGTCAAACGCCATCATATCTGAGTCAACTTCAAAATTGATCGCTGACGGCCGGGAAAAGTGTTTTTTCAAAATTGCCTCTAAAATTGCGTCAAAAATGAGTCAAAATTTACTTAATATCACTGCAATACGCCTGCCAGCCAGCTGCTCCAAAGCTGGCTCAGATATGATGTTGCTCTTAAGGCAGTGTTACACGTGGTGAATTTTTTCATGTTCTGTTTTGCCGGGTGTAGCACAGCCATTAATATTTGTAGGGTTATCCAAAAACTGGGACGAGCCGAGCCGATCCACACTAACCCTACACCAATTCTACCATATCTGTTATTTGTGTATTTGACTATCTCTGGTTATTGATCTCAATTTTTTTTGTGTTGTTATGTAGACCATTATCATACGTTAATAACCTATATTTGTTTGGATTTTCAACAATAACTTTTTATAATATAATAATTAATAATACTAACTAAAGACTGTTCAGAGATGGGACTTACAATAATATAAATGAATCAAAAATTTCATTTTTAGAAGAAAAGTCATTCTTTGTAACAAGAATTGCCAAAACAATATGATTCGCGAAGAGAAAGTGTTGATTTCGTATACAAGGGGTTCGCAAAAATTCAATAACGGGATTTTTCAAGAGTTAACTACCTTTATTTTTGAATTTTTAAGAAAAATGATATTTAAAAAATTTATTTTGAATAAAGTTTGTAATTGATAAAAATATTATTATAACCTTAGCTGAAATATCTTAACTTAAAATTTGAAAACACTTTAATAACAATTGTTTACAGCTGAAAAATGGTGCAGTGGGAAGTATTTGAATAGCAAATTATTGAATTAATATTTATTGCAAATTTAAAGTTTTTACGTTATTTTATTAAAGAAAATTATAATAATTAATTTCTGGTAACAGCAAAATCAGTTTTATAAAACGTTTTGATCCCCTGCTGCTTTTAAATCGCTAATGATATTAAAAAGAAGAATTAAATTATAATTTTGCCTAAAAATTAAATATAAAGGTAGTTTACTCTTGGAGAAAAACATTATTTATGCGAACCCTGTAGACAAAATGAACATTTTTCTCTTTGTAAATCATATTTGTTTACAAGCAAATATTTTTTCGAAAAAAAAATTGTCCCGTTTATCTTCTTGTAAAGCCCATCCGTGGACAGTCTATATTTTATTAATAATATAGTCATAACTCGTAACCTTATTTTATTTATTTTGTTTAATAAAATGCTTTACGTATAATAATTAATCGGTCTACCATACCTTAAAATTAAAAACAAGTTTTTAATGCATTGGGTTTTTAATACGATGTTTCGCCAAAGTTTGCTCAATACATCATCAGCGAGCTTAACTTATTAGAATTATAACTGTAATTTACTCCCTAATTTACAAAAGTAAAGTCATGAGGATGAGTGCAGTGCAATTCTTAAAACAAATTTGTTTAAATTTGATAAAAACAAAAAAAACAGTTTTAATTTCTTAGACTGAAAATGATCATTAAACAAAATATTTTTTGGTTTTCTCCAGAATAAATATATTTTATGAAAATTAAACTTTTATATATTATGAAGAGCTAGCCTGCTCTTGCAATAGTATAATAAAATAATTATTTTTGTTTAGGTTATATAAAAATTTACTTACTATACAGGGAAGCTTGCAACCCATCAACATAAATTCAAGAGCTTCCGGTCAAAATTATTTTATAATCCAATCATAAAATAAGTTCTTAACGAGGCTGCTAAACGTGAACCGATCCCTTGGACGCGCGTCAAGAATGTGAAAAACTTTTTTTTAATGACTGTTAATCTGACTTTTACATTATTTTTACACTTCTCAACTAATTTAAAAGAATTGTCAAAGTCAGATTATCAGTCATTTTTAATAAAAAGTTTTTTTACAATTTTAGTCTGATCAAAAGTAACTTTAAAAAAAAGTTTTCTACATTTTTAAGGCGTGTCCAAGGGATCAGTTCACGTCTGGCAGCCTCGTTAAGAACTTATTTTATGATTGGATTATAAAATAATTTCGACTGGAAGTCCTTGAACCTATGTTTAGGGGTTGGAACCTTCTCTGTATAGTAAGTAAATTTTTATATAACCTAAACGAAAATAATTTGTTTATATTTAATAATTCATTATTAATTTATTTCGTTAAAAGTAATCTTAACTCTTATATTTTTATATTGCAAGAGCAGACTAGCTCTTTATAATATAAAAAGTTTAGTTTTCTTAAAATATTTATTCTAGAGAAAAGCCAAATAATATGTTGTTTAAATTTACATTCCCAGATAGCAAATAAACTATAAAAAATCACTGATGATTAATTGTACGATATATGGCGAAACATCTGATATTAATTTTGACGGGAATCGCTAGATTCTGAGGACGAGTGTCTTTTAAAAGGGAATATATTCAATTTTTATTTTTGTTTTAAATTTCTTGTGAAATCTTACTATTCATATTGAAATGCACAAATTCTTCACCTTAAACTGAATTATTAGTTTCATTTCTCTTTCATATACCGTTTTGTGCCAGTATAAGGTGAATAATTTGTACATTTTAATATGAATAATAAAATTGAAAAGATATTTTAAACAAAAATAAATATATCCCCTTTGAAAAGACACCTCAACTAAAATATTGTAAGTTTTTGAGATCAATAATTAGAGATTATTTAACTTTGTTTTATTTATAGGTTGCTTAAAGCGAGTGTCTAGACAACTGCAGCTTTTATGTCTGTCATTTTTGTTGTTTTAATATTTGTTTTCCTCATTGGGGTTTACGAAAATTTTAATACGTATCGAAGCACTTTGCTTAATATCAAAATTTCTCACTGAAACGAATTAAATGTTTCGTAAACGATTTATTTAAACATTGTTAATTTGATTTAATAACCTGTGTTGTGTGTATTTTTTTTTTGTTTGTTGGGCCGATTAATTTGGTTCATTGCTTTTTTACTTTTGTTCCCCCAATTCCTTGCTTTTTGCTTTATTAATTTAGTTTTGCTTTTAGACTGCTTTGCTTTCGCTTTATGCTTTTGCTTTTATTTTTGTTTAGAGCGAGGTTTCGAACGATTCGATACTCCTCAGTGCACTTGTGACATTTTTCTATTTTGCCGAGCTAGTTTTATTCGTTTATTTAAATTAAATATTTTTTTATTATTATTTTTAACAATATTTTATTACATTATTATTTAATAAAACTTTTGGATAACCCTTTTATAAAACCGTGTTTTTAGCTTTAGTTTGATGAGGTAACCTGAGTAAATATGAAAATGAAGGAAATCATAGATAACCTTTAAGAATATTTGCATTATTTAAAATTTATTGTTTAAATTATTTACTTAATATTTTAACTTAATAAATTAAATTATTTTTGTTTATGACAGGTTACCTTGTTCAATATTTATTTAAAGTTTTAACAGAACTCCATCTTTAATGTTTTTTTAACGTAATTATTTTTATTAAGAAAAATATTTGGTAAATTTGATAAATTATTTATTTTTAATGTCATATTATGACAATTATTATTAGGATATGGATGAGAGCTGTTGCCGTTCCGAAATGTTTTTTGGTGATAGAAACACGGCGCAGGTTTGTTATTGTCCTTTCTACCTTGATTTTTTTTACCTTTCATCCCATCCTATATTCGCCCTACGACCATTTTGTGTACCATTGCGTCTAAAGTTCGATTGAAACAGTAAATTATAGAAAAGTTACCTACTTTTTAATTATATTATTAAAGTCAAAAAGATGCTTCGTCCATAAAATATCGATAAATTTTAATTATAGAAATTTGATACTTTTTTTTAATCGCTTATCTCTAGTAGGGACCAAAGATTTATGCCTAGTCCTCATGTACGGCAAAATAATGCGGAACCTCGGAATTCCGGAATCATCTGTCGGCAGCCATGTTGAAAAAGTGGCAGATCCGTGACAGTTTCGGAAAAAGTGAAAATTTTTAATTTTTTATCGAATCCGCCGATTTTCATCTTTACTTTTGTGCTTATCAGGTTATTTTGGTAATATTGTTGGTTTAAAAGATAGTTTTATTCAAATTTACAACCCAAATTTATGTTTTTTGCCTTATAAACAGACGCCTTTTGAAAATCGCGCTAATCTACAGTCTCGGATTTACTAATTTTTGATCACATGTACAGTAAAATAATGCGAAACTGCGGAAGTCCGAAATCACTTGACTACAGTATCAAAATTTCATTGGGCTGTCGGCAGCCATGCTGAATAAATAATAGATTCGTAAGAGTTACGGACAGAAAGTTAAAAGTTTAAAACTTTTGATGGAATCCGCAGATTTTCTTGTTTACTTTTGTGTTTGTCAGGTATTTTCGATAATATTGTTAGTTTAAAAGATAACCGTATTTAAATTCATAATCTAAATTTAGGTTTTTGCGTCTATAAACAGACGTTCCGGATATACGCAATTTTTGGTCACTTGAGGACTAGGGTTTTCGAAACTATTGAGTTTCGTTTTTTTTTTTTAAGAGCAGTTTTAAATATGTTATTCCTTTTTGTTAAAAACTCATTAAAACGAACACTGATTCAATAAAGATTTAATTTTTGTTTCTAAAAGAAAGTGAGTAAGAGAAATGAATACCTCTATCATATTTTAGATGAAATTTTAAAAATTTGGTATTTATAAAAAATGCGGGCGATTTAATACCTTATGGAAATTAGAACTCTCAAACATTCCAAAAAATTTCAAGTAATATCTTAAAATTTTACAAAATTGTATATTAAATCAGCACTGGAAATCAAAGGGTTTCATTGAAAAACATACTTCAGGGAATTTAAATTACAACTCTGTAGGGCACTCTGACTTTTTAAACTACACTTAAACTCGGTACTCAGAAATAAAACACGTAGCATACTCATTGTACCAGCTCGATGCTATCAATTAAATATCAGTGTGTTGAACACTATCAGTTAGAGATTAGGCAGAGAACGCATACATCCAAACATTCCATGATACTATGACGCGTCGCCGGAAGGTGGCGTAAATGTTGTTTAGCTATAAACCGTGTTCTTTTCACGCAGCGGCAAAAACTGCCTATTCTAAATTCGAACTGGCACAAAGTGTACAGTGTATTCCATTTAAGAGGAAAAATGGCTAATTTTTTTACCTTTTTGTATTTTTTAAGGAATTCAAGATAGCCAATGCATTTTAGCTGAAAAATTTGAAAATTTGAATTAGAAAACAATTGTATGAAAAACCGAAGACTTACTCCGTAAATGTTGCGTTTTTTTTTAAGAAAGCACCCATTTCTTACTCTATTTTTTGTATTCTATGGTCAGTGCTAAGTTTTTCTTTTAAATAAGGGTAGTTTACGTCTATCTTTAACTATTTTTGAGTTATTGACGCGTAAAATGCTACATTTTCCGCTTATATTATTTAATTAAATATATCAATATTAAATAAAGGTAATGCACGTGATCACCTAGTACTTCAAAGTCTTTAAGATTTTACCTATTAGTACATTTTCTATAAGTTTTTCATAATGAATTATTCCTTAAATAAAAAATTATGGATGCAGATTACAAGTGTCCGTGAAGCAAAAAGAAGATTATAAAAAGCTAAAATAAAATCTACTAATAGCTAATAACTTTAATGACTTTCAAGTATCAGGTACCACCTGCGGTACCTGCATTTTATATTGATATACGCATTTAATTGAATAATATAGGCTGAAAATCTGACTTTTAAGCGCCAAGAACTCAAAAACAGTTGAAGATAGACATATAGTATCCTTATTAAAAAATCACTCAAAATTGACCATAGAATCCAAAAATGTTATAATAAAGAGAGTGTTCCATTAAAAAACGCAACAGTTAAGTCGTTAGTCTTTTGTTTTTCATGCGATTTTTTTAATTGCTATTTTACAATTCTCCGAGCTAAAATACAGGGTGGCCCACCATATTCGACACGGTCTGTAGCTGGATAACCATGGGGTTTTTAAAAGAGTAAATACTGAAACATATACAGGTCGGATAAGGTCAAAGTATAAAATTATTTTACTCTATACAGGATGTCTCCAAAAAGTGTGAGGTATCAAAGTTATATTTTTTTAAATGGAACACCCTATATTTTATAATGGTTTTAGATTCTACAAATAATTTAAGTTTGTTAATAGTACCAAGTGTCTAATTTTATTCGTTTTTGTGATATTTTTTTTTAAATGCAGGGGTGCAATTAAATTAATTTTATTTTAACAATAATAAACTCCTTAAACTTTAAAATTTGTTACAAGATTAGGAAAAGTCTGTCTTATCATACGTAGGTCATATTGAGATCATAGATTATACAGGGTGATCAAAAAATAATTTCAATTTTTAGATACTCAAATAGCAATATCTCTCTTATTTTAAATGGAACACCCTGTATTTTTTTACACCACGTGATGACAAACCAAATGCACTTTCAAATGGTGTATAGGTTGCCTATACCTAGGCATGGTGTCCATTTAAAATAAGAGATTTGATTTTCTGAAAAATTAAAATTATTTTTTGATCACCCTGTACAATATTTGATCATGATTTGACCTACGTATGATATGGCAGACTTTTTCTAATCTTGTTACACATTTTAAAGTTTAAAGTGTTAAAAGTGTTAAAGTAAAATCAATTTAATTTCACCTCTGCATTTTTCAAAAAATCAAATATCACAAAAACGAATAAAATTAGACTCTTAGTACTATAAGCAAACTTGAGTTATTTTTTAAAGTAGAATCTAAAACCGTCATAAAGGGTGTTCCATTTAAAAAAATATAACTTTGATACGTCACACTTTTTGAGACATCCTGTATAGAGTAAAATAATTTTATACTGTGGTCTTATCCGACCTGTATATGTTCCAGTATTTACTTTTTTAAAACCCCATGGTTATCCACCTACAAACCGTGTTGAATATGGTGGGCCACCCTGTACATCGAAAGACAATCTTGAATTTATTAAAAATACGGGGAAAATCAGAAAATATGCCGTTTTTCCACTTAATCTCTTCTTCACCTGTACCTATGTAGATTTATTAAATTTTCGTTTTCAAAGTATTTTTTACCTCTGTTTTCCTTTGCCGTTGGCTTTATGAAGCTTTTGGTTCCTTTCTCCTAACAATCCTACTAAAAACATTTTCCCAATACCTTAATTGCATCATTATGTGTTTCCTTACTTAAATGATGGTAGAAAGGATCCAAACTTAAGGATGGGAGTTTTTTTCTTATTTTAGTTAAGTTACGTTTTTAATGTGGAAGGTTGGTTGTTATTTTCATTATTCTACCTATTTGGTCATCATAAAATGTTTAATTATATACTTTATTACCATTTTCATACGAAATATCTTATTGGTAATAGCACCGTCCTTCCACATTGAAACAATATGATCACTAACCATACTAATTCTTGAGCTAATCCATTTTTTTCTTATTTAGGCTGGCCGTGGGCGTGGGGCGGCGGCACGTGGCCGGGGGCCGGTGGGCCACCGGTCCGTGGGGCGGCACAGGCGGGCCGGGCGGGACGGGCAGGGGCCGTGGGCCGTGGCGGCGCGCCCGGCCGCTCGTGGAGTGGGCCGAGGCAAGGGGGCAAGTTTACAAGGTAATGTATTTTGTATTCAGAATAATATATTTTTTCTTAATAAGGCATTGCCTGAAAAAGTCGATAAATATTTCATAATATGTAAATAAGTCAACAAGCTAATAAAGTTGCAAATGTGTATATTATTCTATTTTTGGACAAGCTAAAATGGTTTTTTTTATTTCTAAGAATATTGCTTTTACAGAGAAATAATTATTAATTCGATTATTTTAAATTAACACCCCTGGTATTGCAGGAATTGTAGGTCGGTAAAAGCCGTCATATTTAATAGTAATAAAAACCTTATTTGGACACCTAAATATTTACGACTAAAAAATATAAAACACAATACAGATATCCCGTTAAAAAAACCACTGGGGTAACGTTTTGATCCTAGCTTTATTCAAAATGTTTCTATACACTGTGTCCCAGGATAGGTGTTACAAGAGGACAAATGGACCAAAAATTTTTGAATTTTATAATGAAATTTTGGGAAATCTGGTCGCATGGTCCAAAAGTAATAAATGCCAAATTTTACTCCAATTGGCATTATACAGGGCGAGTTATAACTAAAAATATGAAAAATGCCCAGGAACTAACTTCTTTTATTATTAAAAATAGAACAAAAATGTATAAGTAAAAGTTGTAGAGAATTATAATTTTATTTCAAAATTTGAAGGTAAAGCATGAGAGTGAAAATAAATGTAACTGGCAATTTTTTACATTACTCATTACAACTTAAATAATGGGTAAGAGAGAGCAAAATTTAAAAGAAAGTTAATTAATTTTAAATATTTTTAAATAATTCGATGCGTTAAGCCAAGTATTTTAAAAATTGTTAATGTATAATGTAAAAAACTGACGAAAATCAATATATTATTTAATTCTCTAACTTTAAATTTTTACATAACATTTAATTCTCTACAACATTTGCTAATACTATTTTTTTAAAAATAAAGACACTTTACTCTTGGTCATTTTTCATATTTTTAGTTATAACTTGCCCTGTATGTTTGAACCATGCGACCAGTTTTCCCAAAATGACGTTTAAAAATTCCAAAATTTTTGGTTCATTTGTCCTCTTGTAACACCTATTCTGGGACACACTGTATATAATACAGTACAGCCTTTTAAATCTGGACAAATAATTCAAGGTGTGTCGGAGTTGGTGAAATATTCGGATTACTACAAAGTTGTCAAAAATAACCAAATTACAATACATACAGTGTGGGCCAAATTAAACTTGCATACTTTTTTATCTGTTGCGCCTATCTTTTTATTTTTAAAGGGCCAATAGGTAGATATGTTTTCTCTAGGTGTGTCAATTTTGGTCAAATAGATTTAAACAGGACCGGACTGACGGGACTCTTTCCAAAATGGTGCATTTAATTTCGTTGCAAAAGAAATTGATTTTATTTACAATTAGGCTAATACGTTTAATTTTAATTAATTTACTGTTAAGTTGTGTAAGCATCCAACTCAGGAACCATGGGAACCTCATATTTGATTTTTAAAGCACACTAAAACAAAGTTCTCTGTTAAAACCGAGAGAAATACATGCTTTATGGAGTAACATAATTTATCAAGAATAATCGTAATTTCTGAATCCTCAAATTGTTGACAGATTTGCTTTTATTGAATTATTTCCATATTTTGTCTACTAGAAAAACGTATTAGCTTAATTGTAGCTAAATCCGATTTCTTTTGCAACGAAGTTAAATACAGTATTTTGTAAAAAGTCCCGTAAGTCCGGTCCTGTCTAAATCTATTTGACCAAAATTGGCAAACCTAGAGAAAGCATATCAATTAAAAAGTTAATGTTACTTAAAAAGTGTGCAAGTTTAATTTGGCCCACACTCTACATAATACAGTGCACAACTCAGTTATCTTTAGTTACAGATCCCGTTCTTGCACAGGTCGAAATATATATCTTTATACCAAGGCATAAAATAGCACTTTTACGCCCGCTGAAGTTGTTGCCGCGAGGGCAACAATCAGCTGTGGGCGTAAAAGTGCTTTACGCCAGAAGTGCAAACAATATTTTTGTACGACTGAAATTAATATACAAGCATTCTCTGTAGTTGGGAGAAAATTTCCAAGCTTTTAATGTTTCAAATTGTAATCAGTATACTTTTGACATTTGTTTAATTAAATAAATTGTTGTTTAACCAAAAAAATGGGGCATTATTTAATTTTATTATTGTTGTATAAATATATAAATGCGCGCGTTTTGATACTTTTTGCCCCAGGGCATAAAAGTGCTTTTTACGCCCTCATTTATAAATGCGGGCGTTTTTGATACTTTTTGCCCTAGGGAGTAAAAGTGCAATTTTACACCTCAAATGGGGGCGTAAAATTGTATTTTACGCCTGGTCGTACCAAAAATAATTTTATACTCACTGAAAACGTGATGTTAACTAACTTTGCCTAAAAATTGGACTTGGCCGGTTCTTGCATTAGACCCTTCAATTGAGCGTCCGGATTAAAGAGGTCGTACTGAATAGAAACGCAGCGTAAACATTTTTTTATATTCACCTTTAATAAATAGTCTTATGACTTATTTTAAGGATGTCTACTGTCTACGTGCGGTGTTTGTCCTTTTTTATTAATAATTTAAATTGGCGATGATCTTACTATTTTATTTTTTTTAATACTAAAGTACTTTGTTTAGAATGAGAGAATATCTGTTTTTACACCTTTAATTTACAAGCCATTTAATTTTATTGATTTTAAATCGTAAAAAGGAAATCCTCTAGTAAGACCAAAAACAATTCAAAGTCGCCGTACTTACTACTTACTACTACTGGCTTACCGTTATAGTTAACACAGCAGTCCAAACAAGCCTTTAAGATTAATATAAATAAATATGTTAAATATTAACTTCCCACTAAAAACATGTCCACATCCACTTTATCCCACGGTAAAAACAAGTCTGTAGGTTCAAACGTAAGTAAACATGATATTTATGGACGTAACGTTGGAAGTAACGCTGGCCAAAGTATTTTTTGCTGCCACATACGCAATACAAATGTAGTAATGTGCATTAAATATAATAAAAATTAGCTTTTTTATTCTTAGACAAGGCGCAAATTGAGACGCGTGCTTCGCGACACAGTACAGCAGGTACTTTTGTAACTTAATAAAATCAAATTAAACTGCGCAAATTGACTAGCGACACGACGCGACGTGGCGCGAGTCGCGTCTACGCGTCCACGCGTTGCTTTTGTAGTAGTGGCACAGATTCTCGTCTCGCGCGCGCCGTTTTCAGAGAATTAAGGTTTTGTGTATTGTCGATATCATCAGACTCTAAGCTAGATGTAGTTAGGCAAGCCGCAAATTGATACGCATCTAACGCGTGCGACGCAAGAAACTATGTGACTGTCACCTAAATCAATATATTTTCCAGTAGACGCGTCGCTAGTCAATTTACGCTGTATAATTTATTTTTTTAAGTTACAAAAGTTTGTGTAGGGCTGCGTCGCGTCGCACGCGTTATATGTGTGTTAATTTGCGCCTTGCCTTACTCTTTTGTGTAATTAGTAAAATTAGCAGTACTTATCTTATAGTTATAATTTAAAAGAATCCACTACTTTTCTCTCTAATAAAATATATTTATTAGGTGATTTAAATTTTAATTTCGTTTTTACAAAATAATTAAGCAACCCATACACTTCAATATCATCTGATTTTAATTAAAATCTAAAACTTTGTTAAAGATTAAGTTTGGTTATACTGGCCAAACTTTGCAGTATCAGCAAGACAAAGAAATTGTAGTTTGTAACAATCTTCGAATCTTACTTCAATTTCCATCAAAATATAATATAATATTTTATAGAGAAGTGCTCTGTACTGTCCTTTAATTTCTTCCTGTGAAAAATCACTGTCGCGAATAATACTTAAACGGAAACAACCGAAATAATACGTGAAAACCAACGAAACAACCAAAACATATACTATCTTTTTAAGGCTAGCGATTAACCAAGCAATACACCTGATACTCCCACCCGCGATTCTGGTCGCCGGCAAGTATAGCGTTGTCATGGCAACGGAGCGTCAAAGCGTAAACAAAACCCCGCATGAGGTGTATACTTAGGTCCGTTTTATATTTGCAATACACTTGCTGATCGCGGATTGCGATGTCGCGTTGCCGAAAGCGGAGGAAAACGACTCGCGCCAGTGGTTAATTTATAGGCTAGATTTTTCATGGCGAATTTGAATAATGGTAATATATCTTTTTATGTTTTATTATTTATTTTTGGTGAAGTGGCACTTTACTTACTACACCTGAATAGCCGCCACTGAAAAATATATATTTTATGTATTTAGATACTGAATTGTTTAATTTTAATAATGAAACAAAACCTTTCACTTAAAGCTACGTTGTTCTTATTTATTTCATATATGTATACCGTCAGACTTGTTTTTTCCCGAAGGATGAAGTTCAATGCTTTACCCCATTCGGCTATTTTGGAGCATTGAAATATTGTTCTGTAAAGTTTCTTTTTTATTTTTTAAGAATTTTCTCCGTCAAGGAACGGGATTTATCAGGAGATGGGAATTTATCAGGATACTATGTCCGAGTACAGGAGATACGCAAATGCTTATAAAAATATTTCACCCTAATACTTCAATGCTCCAAAACACGACCACATTTCAATCACTTAGTGTACGAGGTAAGTGGCTTAGTGAGACTCGTAGCTTACCTAACGCTTACTAACCCCGTACCATATACACTAGCCGGCAAAAATTTAGGTCACTTTAAAATTGTTATTTTTTTGTCATTTTCCGGTATATTTTTATGTTTGAAAACTGAATTTTTTTGTTTTGTTTTATGTTAGGAATAACTTTACAGTGAATAAAAAATGGAAGGCATTATGTTAATTCTACGATTTATGCTGATAAAGCAAC